>JAUTYZ010732014.1:0-20049 GCA_032273725.1 Panulirus interruptus | reverse complement strand
TACAGATATTATGTTCTGGGTGAACTATTGTTCCACCTGTGTACTGGAGTGCTGCATGTTTGATGTGGCTACTGTGGGATCAGGATGTTGTGATATTATTGTGAGGTTGTTTGCATATGAAGGGACCTTCATGTTGGGTTTACCTGAGGCAGTGTGAGGTTGTGTAGGAAGAGATTGAAGAGAATTGGGGGATTGAAGAGAATTGGGGGAACTGCATTGTTAAACTCAGACACCAACTTCAACAGTTTCTCACTTGAATCTGCCACCAGCACTGTATCTTCAGCAAGCAACAAATGACTCACTTTCCAGGTCCCCTCACCCTCTACGGACTGCAAACCTGCCCATCTCTCCAAGACCCTCGCATTTATGTTGCTCACCACCCCATCTATAAACATATTAGACAACCATGGTGACATCACACACCTTTGTTGCAGACCCACTTAAAGCTGGAACCACTCTCCCTCCTTACTCCATATTCACACACATGCATTTTACTCTCCTGATAAAAACTCCTTACTATTTCTAATAGCTTTCCTCTCACACCAAATATTTGTAACTCTATCCACAAAGCATCTCTATCAATGCTGTCATATGCTTTCTCCAGATCCATGTATACCAAATGCAAATCTTTTTGTTTCTCTGAGTATTTCTTATACACATTCTTCAAAGCAAACACCTGATCCTCTCATCTTTTACCACTCCAGAAACCATATTGTTCCTCCCCAGTCTGATGTTCCCTTTATTCCACCACCTTCTCTGTCACCCTTCCTCCATACAGCGAATCGGGTACACACAACAAACTTATACTTCTGTAATTCGAACACTCACCTTTGTCCTGTCAACAACACAGTCATCCCTTTCTTAAGAAATTCAACTGCATTACCATCCACTGCCCTGATGGCTTCACAACCTCTTCTCTTTTCACCAAACCACTTGCCATGAACCTCCTTGATCCAGAAATCTGTCACCCTATCATAAAACACACCAACAATCCTTCAGAGTACCACTTTAACTCCTCTTCACCTTATCACTGCCTGTTACCACTTACCCATTTGCTCCCTTCACCAATGTTCCCATTTGTTTTTCACACACTTTTAACCTCCCTCCAAAACAATTTGTATTCTCCATGAAGTTTGCTGATACTTGCTCATCCCATCTCTCATTTGTCCTCTTTTTCAGCCCCTGCACCATCCTCTTGACCTGCTGCTTTCTCTTGTACATCTCCCAATCACTCGCACTCCTTCCCTGTAAGTACTGCCAAAACACCTCTCTTTTCTCTTTCACAAGCAACTTTACTTTGTCTTCCCACCACCCACTACCCTTTCTCACCTGCTTACCACCAACTTTCTGCATGCCACTCACTTCACTTGTACATGCCAGCACTGCTTCCCTAAATACCTCCCATTCCTCACTCGCTCCCCTATTTATATCATTGATGCCCGTTCCCTTCGGGAACTCCCTCAAGTTGGTGGCCACAGCAAAAGAGTCTCCGTAACTGGTGAACTCCATTGCTGCTTCTTAGCCTTTTAGTGCCTCACCCTTAACAGGCCACTGCCAGAGGGCAACTCTGACAGTGTTTCCATACCCCGCTAGCTTTGTTTATTCTCACTTTTTGTCATCCAACACTCAATCTCTCTGGGTATTTCTTCACACAAGTCTCTTTTCCAAGCTCTCTTAGGTTCACCACCCTCTTCTCACTCATATAATTTCCTCTTTTCCAAAAACCTTTACAAATCTTCACCCTTGCCTCCAACAGGTAATGATCATACATCCCACCAGCTGCCCCTGTCAGTACATTCATATCCAAGGTTGTCTTCTTTGCTCACCTGTCAGTTAGTATGTAATCCAATAATGCCCACATACAATTTTTCCTTCTCACCCATGTACACTTATGTATGGTTCTCTTCTAAAACCAGATATTCCCAGTCATCAATCGTTTTTCAGCATACAACTCCACAATCTGTTCACTGTTTCTGTTCACTTCTCTCAATACCCCATGTCCCCTAGTTATACCCTTAACTGTCACATTACTCACTTTCGCATTAAAATCACCCATCACTAATGCCTGATCTCTCACATCAAAACTGCTGATACATTCACTCAACTGCTTCCAAAACACTCTCCCTTCTTCGTCATTCTTCTTGTGGCCAGGTGCATAGAGTTTACTTCCTTACACTCTTTCACACATTCCCACAACTCCTACTTCAGCAGAAGTACTATCCCTCACTGTAACACTTTACCCATAAGACATTCCCAAACCATTCTTCCCCCTTACCTTTGAACTTTGTTTCACCCAGAGGTATAACATCCAGGTTCCTTTCCTCAGACATACTAACTGAGTCTTCAGGGAAGTTTAGTACTAACTGAGCCTTCGGGGAACTTTAGCTTGACACCTTCTCCTGTTCCATCTTTTAGAAATTGAAATACAAGATGGGTACAATTTCCAGCCCCCTGCTCCTTTCCATCATAGTTGCCTTCTACACACACAAGGAACATATGGGCAGTATTTATTCTTCCTAATCCCTATAGATATAGGTAGAAATTGTGTTTTGGCACTGTTTAATGTAACCAAGTTACTGGTTCCCCATTCTGTGTTATACAAGTCTGAATTCAGAGAGAAAAATATGTTCAATACAAGTATTTGTATCAAAGGAGAGGAGGGAAAGTGAATTGAATTATGGCGTGGAATTATTGGCTTAAAAGTGAAGAGGGTATACATTGCATATTTTCATATTTATTGTCAAACATTTGTAGGCTATACTTTGTGCATGGCAATAACACTCCAGCACCTGTTGAAACTGCTCTTATATTACTATGTGATTTTAAGAATATGAATATTGTGGTGTTCACTTCTTTTCTTGTTTATTGTCAGCATCAGCTTCGGCCTCCCCTGGTAGGAGTCTAGTCATGGCCCCCGCCACTTACCCGCCCTCTGTGGCCACTCATCAGCCTCGAGTGGTCACTCTACCTCCTAGGAGGCCTTTGCTGCCTGCAATCACCAGTACTGCTGCCGCCACTCTCCCCGAGCCTCTCTTACGGGTCCACACGCTGCGGGAAAAATATTACGCTTATAACTCCGATCTCTTTCCCTTAGGTAAATTGATGCTTAGTATTCCTTACTTGTACCAACAGATTTCTTTTCTGTAGATCATCTAACAATCAGTAGCTAATTCCAATAATTTTCTTAACTTTACTCAATTACTTGTATGTACACTGTAAAGTTATGTCCTAAGTAAATTGCAAGAGTACTGTTTTCAAAATGCTGAACAAATCTTGCATTAACAGGTAAGTGCTCACCAGGTGTTATGTTTGTAGTGCATTGGCACATTTAACCTTTAATATGTTATTGGCTTAGTAGAATGAGACTTTTGGAATTTTCAAAATGGAATGAAATATTTTTTCTTATAGAATTGAGGGAAATAAGTTAAAACTTAAGAAAAACACATGTAAACATTACACACGCACCATGTCATCCAATTATGAGGCTGACACCTCACACTTGGATGATATGGCGAGTGTGAAATGTAATTTCACAACTATTAACCAAGCCAGGTGAAAAAGCGAGGAGAACAGATGCCAGATAGCACCATGGGTTAGCCAAGTATGCTTTTGCATAAGCGTATTACAAGGTGTGTATAGAAAGAGAAAAAGAGAGAGTACTCTCAGGTGCCCATGACAAGATTTTGCCATGGTGGCAGGGCTCGTACAAATCGCTCTTTACACATCTTGCTTGATGAATAAGACTGTTCTTCTCAGCTGCCACCTGCATTACATAATTCGTTATTCTTGGTTCATATGGGACTGCTTTTAACCACATTTCAAATATTCTCTTTAATGTATACATGCATGTTTCTTATTTTTCTTAGTTGTGTATTGAATAGGTGTTGTTCTAGTTTCCTGGCTGGGCTGTCATTTGTCCGCTTTATTTTTGGAATGTTCCACGGTGTTCTTGAAGATATAATGAATATGTTTCTGCTTTGTTGAGAGGCTTTCAGGTTTGTTACATTTTTCCTTTATGTCTTCAGTTTGTTGCCATGCATAGATTATAATATATCTTTTTCTTCTTTCATTGCTACATAGTTCCAATTCTTTCAGCCTTTCATGGCAGTTCATATGTTCCATCCCTTCAATTTTGCTATTGAAGTATTTTTGAATTCTCTCTAAGTTGTTTATTTTTTCTTTTTTTCTTTGGTGACCATATGACACAGCAGTATTCATTGGACTGAACCAAGACATATAAAGCTGCTGGGACCTGTTTGTAGATAGGGAGTTTTGGTTTCATTGCATTACACGACAGCTAGAGAATAGATGTGAGCGAATGAGTCCTTTTCTTTATCTGTTCCTGGTGCTGCCTTGCTAATACAGGAAATGGCAAACAGGTATGAAAGAAATGGTGGCAGACTTACAGAGTATAATATTACCCTTAAGGTTGAATTCGAGAAGACCCGGATCTTTGTTTAGGCAATCCTCATTAGAAACAAGCAACCCTTCCTGTCAGACTAGATAGTGTTGGGACCCTCAGTTCTTCAGAGATTGCTATTCCAACTTTCCTGTCTTCCACCATATCCTTGAGTGAAGTGATGTCCGAAGTGCTGCCAGAAGCTCTGTGGAGCTTCATGGGTGAATGCAATCCAAAATTCATCTGGGCAGCCAGGATGTTCGGCAACTTGGCGAATAATTCGTCAAAAAACATTTTTCCATGGATCTATAAGCAAATCAGCTGGAATAAACTTATTATTGAAAGCTGGGCCTTATCCATACTTCATGAAGCCTCAAACATTCTCGAACACGCACCGGACCAACCCAAATCCCACTTACTAGACATAAAGGCCCTTCACTTGGGGACTTCTTACATGTTGTCCCAGTCTCCTTCCATGGTGCCCATCTCAACACACATGCTCTGCATTGTGGTGTAGTCCTTCACAGTGCCACCCATCTACTCTGAATACCAATGTTTCTGTGGGAGAGAAGTGGCTGACCAGTATGGCTGACATGCACTGAGTTGCAAGAGTTCTGTTTGGCAGCTCACTAAGTACAGTGACATCAGAGATATGATCTCCAGAAGTCTTTCCTCGGCCATCTACCCTGCAGAGAGAGGACCTCAACTCCTCAGGCCTGATGGAAGTGGCAAATGGCCAAACAGCATAACATCATTTGCCTGGAAGAGAAGCAAGCAGCTGGTATGGGACTACACTTGTCTGCCTTGGCAGACACCTATCAACAGAGAACTTCAGTAAACCAAGGTGGTGCTGCAAACTTAAGGGAAGAGCTGAACAAAGTACAGTAACTCAAACCTACAGTACCTCTCTGATTCGATTGGTTCAGGGATGCTGTATTACTGGGGAAGAAGGCCATTAAGTACCTTAATGACCTTGGATTCCGGCTGATACATGCACCCAAAGATGAGTGAGCTACCATTTTTGTATTTCAGTACCTCAGCATAGCTATTCTAGAAGGGAATACTCGTTGCATCAAAAACTCGTGTCCCTCTCAGAGTAACTTGAAGAGCCTTACAATTTGTGATTTATGATTACAATCATAAAAGTTTATAAGTATGTTTTATATCAAAATACAAACCATGCTTACATATATTTCTTTCCTTAGGGAATGCTTCCCTTTGCTCCAGGTTATCCAGATATTATTTGCCACAGTTGTGCATATCCATATATTCATGTAACACCACAGCAGTAACTGAAATATGCTGATTTATTCAACATTCTGATTTGACTAACACAAAAGTAAGATAAATGCCCTCTGTTTCTGTATGAACTGAGGCTTAAAAAAGAAGTGCATTTTGCAAGGTAGAAAAGGGGCATTTTTAAGCTGAAATACAGAAATGGCATTAATTATAAGTGTTAAGTTTAAGAATGGGTAAAAGCTGAGTAAGACTGCATTGGGAAGGTGTTGTTAGTGAGCCTGAAAGAAAATGAATCATTGCTAGGAGAAAAAGGTCATCTGGAAAAGATTTTATATGTAACATTTCTGCTTATCACTCATGTGCAACCTTGTTTTTCATTGCTAAAGAAGGAACTCTGGTGTGACCAGTTTCACCTCAGTGGCAATAGAAGATGATTATTGATTACATTATCCAGTGAAAGATGCTACCCTGTAAACCCAGTTACTAATTATCAAGTTGATGGCCTACCCTTCAAGTTATAACTTCTGTAATTTTGATATAATGAATGCTCTTAATAGCTGTAGCCTAAGTAATCTGTGATGCAAAAGAAAATTAGATTTTCTTGATTGTAAGATTTTTGCAAGGCAGTGCTTTTTACCAGCTAATAGATTTTGCAGTATGCAGTATTGTACTTTCCTTTGTGTGTGAAAAATCAAATTATCTTTGTGTTTATCACTTTTAAAATCTAACTGACAGGAAGTCTGCATTGTACAAGTGAAGTTGTCATCATTATTGTCATCACTGTTTTGAGATTCAATAGATATTCACACGACCAGTGTCCGAGGCATGCGCTGAACTTATGCATGTGAATCATAGGTCTGTAATAGATGAATGCCCAGTACAGTGGAATTAGACATGAATTTCTTTAAGTGGTTAATATTTTATTAGTTTACTGGATGGAGTGAGAAAGTGGGAAATTAGAATGGGAAAGGAAATTGGAAAGAGTGGATATACAGAGATTGACGAAATGTGCATGTAAATGGTATAATGCCTAGGAGATAACTAAGGTTAAAGTGGAGAAATTAAGTGTGGATCTCTGTTTATGAAAGAGTATGCTGCATAAGCATAGTGTTGGAAGGAGACTTTGCATGGGTTTCTGAATTGTTTAGTGGGTAGCTGTTGTTCGTTTTTCATTGCATTGTAGATTTTTGTCAAGAAAATTGTAGTACATCAAGTACTGGGATTTTGATATGTACAAATACTGTAGTGAATCTGGACTGGAGGTTATTTCTAATGCTTTAGTATTAGAGTAAGGATTTAATTGTGATGTGTACAAATATTTTCCCAGTTGGCAGCCTAGTACCTTCTGAGGCGAAACAGTCCGTAATGGACCGAAATCCATAACCTAGAGGTCCATTTCCGAGGTCCATTTACTGTAGACCACAGGGTGGTAGATCGAGCTATACCGTATGGTCATGAGGTTTCCTGGTGTCAAAAGGTTTGCCCCACCTGAAGCTCTCCTAACCCTGATGGCCTCTCGCCTCAAAAGGTATCCAAAGTATATATGTCTTATGGACTGTCAATAATGATAACATTTTACAGTGCAGTATTTCTGATATTGTCGTCAATTATGTTCAGTTGCATTATGCTGTCATCACATAATTAGGGTGTTATTCAAATACATGTCCTTTTTTAGGATTACTCTTCGCCATTTGTTGTTTTATAGGACTTAGTGCAATCATTTGGTTTTTGAATTGTGTTGAACTTTTTGTGTTGATTTTTTTATGACTTGATGACACTAGATTATATTTCTTCTGTATTGAATTATTTGTTGTAATGTACCATGTAGTATTCTGAAAAAAATACACCAGTGTTATGTTGTATCATTTTAGGCGTTGAGACGAGCGAGGAGAGTGATGGCAGTGACATGGATGACCTGTGTGGGAGTCAGCAAGGCTGGCTAGATCCCATTGATGGTCCTTATGAAAAATACCAAAGTTGGGCTAATAGTGCTGAGGATTCCAGTGGAAGACAGCAGAGTTGGGTTGACCCTACAGCAACAGTCTTATCACGGCTCTCAGGTAGCACTAACTGTCAGCGATCCGTAACCCTCGCAGCTGCCCTGGCCTCAAACCGAAGACAGGTTTGTGTACTGTGGAAGTATTCTTACTTGTTATATCATGTATACATTTTCTCCCTTTACTTATAAATGGTTTATGCAAAGTCTTATACTTACATTCTCTTCACAGTTCCTCAGATTCCTCTGTAAAGATATCAAGTGTTTGTTTACCTTACACCAGGGTTAGCCTGATGAAGTGTTCTGGTTATATGAACTTTTATTGGATGCTTTGTCATGGACTCATTGAGTTACAAAGGTTGGCACTTATCATATGGAAGTACTTTCATCTAGCCAGATTTTTGTTTGTTCTGATTTCATTGAGATTGACAGTTCACATACTGCAGGTGTCTTATTGACACAAATATCAAAGTGTGTTTACGGGAAAAATTTAGCCAAAAGCATCCTAAATCTGATGTTATGTTGCGTAAGACCATAAAGGAGCTAGAAAACCTTCATATCCTTATGAAAACAGGTTCTCAGTTCTCAGGTTCTCACACCACATTTTCTCATTTTTTTTTCTCTGGTAAGTGGATGCTTTATATGGCTACCCTTCAATTCTCCCTTTGTGACTGATTTTTATTTCATCTCTCTTATTGTGTTACTGCTTAAAATTGATTAGTTAAGCCAATGTTAATGTGAGCTTGTTGTATGACATTATAATGTTTCACTGAAGTATAGTCTAAATTTAATGTTAAACTGTTCAGATTATAAGATTTTTCTTTTGTAGGTTGCAGCATCTCGTGTACGAACAGAGTTGCGTGCATGGGAGATTGAGAGACGGCGTCTTCTCACCCAGTCACTGGTAGATGCCGCACGCACACATCCCCGTCTCAGTGCTGATGCCTGCTGCTTGTATCGGTCTTCACAAACTAATCAAGAATCTCCAAAAATAAAATCTAGGTAAGTATTTATATATACATACTATGCCCAGCTAATTAAGTGTATTTATCAGCCTTTCAGCTGCTGCCCATTTCCATACTGGTGTGAAAACCCAATAGCAGTGCCTCAAAAATAGTTGATAAAGAATTTTTCTTGGTGCTTTGGCTGTTGACAATGAGTATGTCACATGCTTGCATCCAGACATAAGAATGATGACTTGGCAGTTATTCATAGGAGGGAAGGTAAAAGTAAGGAAGTATGGGAAGGATAGAGAAGGGCAGATGTCAGGAGATATAAAAAGGATAGAGAAAATGGAAAATTGTTAATTGATATATGAGGGATGGTGTGTCTTTTAGGGATATGAAGCAGACTTTCAAGAAGTCATACAGATGAATATGGACAAAGAAAGAACCAGTATTGTGAAAAAAATGGAATTCTTTATCTGTGGTACTACTACTGTGCGCAATCAAGTCTAGTGGATCCTACATCTAGTGTTCATAGAGTCTGTTGTTGTCATTTTTCTCCCTTTTCAGTAAGAACTGATAAACAAATGATACTCACACTGCTAGAGTAGTGATTATTGATAGAACACATCCAAGATGCTAAAGATTATTAGGGGAACAGTTGAGACTGATAGGAGACCCTTACTTTTCTTGTATTTTTAGAGCTGAGACTCACAAGATGTAAACTTCAATTGGGAAATTGACATGAGTGTTGCAGACACTGTTGAAGTTATTTTCAATGTTCTAAGGGAAAACAGTGAACATGGTTGCACACATTGGTTATCCTTTAAAATGGGAAGTCATAATGTGAAACTGGTTTGAGTAACAGATGTATAAATTCTGAGTGAATAATTAATATTGCTGATACTAAGAATTTGATATTTGGGTCGAAGGGGGGTTATAATGTGAAACTGGTTTGAATAACAGATGAATAGATTTTGAGTAAATAATTGATAGTGCTCTTATTAAAGATATGATTATGTTGATGTAAAGATAGCTTTTGGTAGTCATCATTGTGAGGGATTTTCAGAAAGGATTTTATGATGGAACTGAAGCTGAATTTTTTCAAAGAACATAAAGTTAGGCAAGTTACTGAAGACAGGATAATGATGAAGGAAAAATCTCAAATATGGGTATGGTGTTAGATAACTAAGTGATTGCTGTAGCTCAACATAATATAAAGAAGTAAAATGGAACTCTGTAATAGAGTTTGTTATGGAAAGTAATGAAGGAAAAAATCATAAGTATAGGTATGGTGAGGGATGTAGGCATTTAGGTATTAAAAAGGAAAACCTCACATCAGTAGGATTGTAATTAAAGACTGTGATCAAGAAATGTATTTAATATTAAAACACCTGATTAATTGTGTTCGAATATGAGCCAAGTGGATCTGTTCCTGACAAAAGACTACAAACTCAGCTTTAAGTTCACTATAAAAGCACTGCAAGACCCTGATGCAAGGAATCAGGATTGATACTGTTTTTCTTAACAGTACTGAGGCATTTGATAAGGTAAACTACAACATTTGGCTGGATAAAGAAGTAAATTAAAACTTAAAAGGTTAACTGAAAAGATGGATCAAGGAGTTGTAACTGCTAGAAAATCAAAATAGTTAAAAACTGAGACTGTGTGATAATGCTATTGCACTAGGTTTGCAACAAGGTACAGTATTAGCTTCAGTCTGTTCATGATAGTATCAGACATAGAAAGAGGTTAAAGAATGTTGGGTCATAACAAGAGGGCAAATACTTATTACAGTAATTGATTTGGCTCTTCTTAGTTGCTTAGTGCTGGCATGATGAGTCTTATATTTCAACTGAAGGTTGCTTCCTTGTGAGTAAAATAAAGTATATTTTATAACCACCACGAGGAAGTAATAACACCCATTCTTCAAACATGCTTTTTATGCAGTCCCATACCACCCCCCTACCCCCAGTCACTTCTTGCTCTTCACTTAATATTCCTTTCATTACATACCTTAAAGTTTGTAATTTTTTTTCATACTTGATCATCGTTTCCTGCGTTAGCGAGGTATCGCCAGGAACAGACGAAGAAACACTGCTTCTGCTTACATCCATTCTCTAGCTGTCATGTGTAGTACACCGAAACCGCAGTTCCCTATCCACAACCAGGCCCCACAGACCTTTTTCATGGTTTACTCGGGACGCTTCACATGCCTTGGTTCAGTCTGTCGACACCATGTCAACCCCTGTATACCACATCGTTCCAGTTCACTCTACCCTGTGCATGCCTTTCACCCTCCTGCATGTTCAGGTCCCGATCGCTCAAAATCTTTTTAACTCCATCCTTCCATCTCCAATTTGGTCTTCCTGTTCTCCTTGTTCCTTCCTTTTCGGACACATCTTTTTTTTTTTCAACTTTTCCTCACTCATTCTCTCCATATGTCCAAATGTAATGTTTTGTTGACCTTTTTCCAAACTCTGAATCCACTTTTCTAAACATTCTCTGCACAAGGATGCAGAGGTGTACAGTATCTAGTTGTAAGAGAGATTTTGCTTCAGCTGCTGTGTTTAATGCTGGCATTGGCTGTAAGCATTAGTTTGTTTATTTTAAGTAAGGAAAGTATGTGTGCAGTTACTAGATTGTTATTTTCCATAAGTGGACTATAAGATGGATATATAGATGCATGCGATAAGTGGAATGGCAAGTTGCACAACCTTATACTCATACTTTTGTTTTTGATAATGCATTAGTTTAGCAAAGCACAGATTATTCTTGATATATGCAGTAGATATGCATGTTGAAGCACTGATCCAGAGTCTTATTGTAACTAGAGTGGCCAGTTATATGTATATACAAGCAAATTACTTCAAACTAATGCTCTCTAGCCATAAAATCACATTTGGGTCATGCTTTGTCATTGCAGTGTCAGCCTTGAGTTGTAGTATTCCCATAAATATCAGACTTTCAGTCAAATAGCAACAGAAGATTTATACAATCATGGATTTCTTGATTTATTTTGTCTTATTTATTCTGACTTATTCTGGATGTATACAGATCTGTGGCTCTTTACATATTCATTCAGTTTTAACTCTTTTGTTGTAGATTTAGATCGTCGGTGCTGATGCGGCGAGAGTGTGTCTATAGTGATGATGAGGGTGGAGGAAAGTGTAAGGAGCCATCCTTACCAGGAACTAGACACTGTATACGTCACATCATGTATAATGTTGATCAGCAGTTGTTCACTCATTGCACTGCACGGCAACCAGACAACACGTTGTGTCGGATTCCTGTGTTTGATGTTTCTCATGAGCTTCCACTGTGTTATAAGCATAGCAAAGCACAGGTGAGAAAACTTTAGTAACACATATTTCATGTTATTAAAATATACCATATTTACTAAGTAGTGGCCTTTGAGGAAATTTTTGATATATTATTGACATACCTCAGCTGTAAAACTTCTGATGACTTTCAAGCTTTATCATGGAGGGAGAGATTTGTACTACATATTGCCATATTCCTCCTGGTTCATATGGTTATTTTACAGTCTTAAATATTGCTGATACAAAAAATATACCTCGTTTGTTGCATATCCTAGATATTTTATTTCATTTTGCATAGTACATGAGGAAGTCTTGTATACTGCGTGATTTGTTTTTGAATTCTTTAAATAAATTTAGCAATTTAGATGAGTAAAACAAGAAGCCAACCAACTGGCTTTATGAATAAAAGAGGAAGGTACAGGGGCTAAAAAAGAGGGCAAATGAGAGTTGGGGTAAGAAAGAGTCTTAGTGCTACTCAGGACCTCTTTCTATTAGCTCCTACAGCCCAAGTTACTGTACTACTTCCAGTTGCAGGAAACTGAAGATTCCTTTGGAATGAGAAGTTCTTTGATGAAGACAGCCTCACCAAAGGCGACTTTTCACATGCAGGGTAACCTTTTCCAGGCGGAGCCAATTAACATATATGGTGTAGCGGTTAGCGTTCCTGACCGTGACGCATTCACGGGCCGCCCAGGGTCGAGCGCATAGGTTCGAAACCTGGTTGCGGCAGTCGGTCCACAGTCAACCCAGCTGTTCATCCACCCCTAGGGGTTGGTCGATAAAATGGGTACCTGGCTCAGGCTAGGGTATATATATATAGCGTTAATGGGATGGCCTTGATTAGGGCCTCAGCTGCCCGTGCCGTCCCAGCTAACAAAAAAAAAATTTTTTTTAACGTGGTTCGTTCCTGGTCACGTGACTGCTACTGTGATCTGCGAATTGTATCTATGCCCACTATTGAGGATCAGTAGCTAACAAAATTCTACTTTACAAAGTCATTAAGATATCACATATGGCTTATTCTAAAGCACCGTATCTACTATGCCAAAATTTACTGTTTTCCCGGTAATCTAACCGTTAAGAGTCAATTGATGGGCCACTACTAGTTGCCAGTTACCCCGAGACTGTCCATCTTACAGGTACATCATCGGCTTACAACGTTCGTAATAATCAGTAAATTATTTCTTAGTCTTTTGAAAGAACTATTCGAAATAACAGACAAGTTAGCAAAGAAATTGCAGGTTCTAAAATACAGATTCTTAACGGTTGGCTATCAGGGAGGCGCGAAGTAAAACTTATATAGTGGAGAGTATTGCCAGGCAGTGTTTGTGTGCTTGACCCACAGAGCTACACACCGTGAATCAGCGTAAAATGTAATATTTACCTCACATGTTACCCAATTATGTACAGTGTCAATCCGACTCACTGACGTCATAAGACCATACATCACTACGTACACCCAACAAGGTCACTGGGGTTTATTTTTGGTGTTACCAACTCTTGTCGTGAATGGCAATAGGTAGGTCCCTTTCTCCCAAGGAGGCATTAATGGCGGTTCACTTCGCTGCAATGCTCTGCTCGGCCGTCTGCTGGTGTCTCGTTTCGTGCGCTGAGTAGCGTAAACTGAAGGACAAATAACCACAAGACTCGAAACTGTGCCATGTTTACACTGTGTTCCTTGCCATACCTCACGGTGTTGTTCCTTGCTCTCCTTCCGATGCTACGTTTCTTGCCTACTGTTACTTATTTCTTACGTCCCTCGCTTATTTACCTCTTACCTGCCTTCCCTGGCTCAAGTGTCCACACAATCTTCCTTATATCTCCTGCTGGCTCCAAATGCTCATGCTTTTGGTTGCTTGAATACGCAACGTTTTGCATTCTGCTGTCAGCTGTCTAGCCTTCCGTTCTGAGCGACATTGAATAAACGAGTTCTACACATACACTGTACATTACCCACCCCAAACTTTATTTCTCCGCATGTAGTTTACGTACTGTGTAATATCTCGTCCGTGCCAATTTCCTACCTCCAATACACACTGAAGTATCAACACTATGGCGTCCTGCCCAACATATGTTCTTCGTAACTATATTTTCATGCGATGAGCGCTACGCGCTAGCTCTGTCTCAGGGCAAAATCTCGTAGTAAATACTCTCCACATGAAGTTTTCCCACACCCCACATCACCCACACTCTCACCATCACCTGTGTAACACATCCAACATTTTGACGCACTACTTAGCACTGACTACCCTCCCGAAGTCACAAACTCTGGATGTCACAAAGACTGTAAATCCTAAGAGAACCAGGCTCTGAGGCAGTCATACTGCAGGGACCTGGGGCATCAGTGCTCATGACAGTGCTAACAGTGGGGAGATAAAGATGAAAATGATATATAATTCCGTGTGAAGAAACCATAACAGCTACCGACATTTTTTTTTTGTGACGCCGCACATTTTCATTAGTCCATGTGCTGGGTGCAGCCAGCACCACCACCATGAGGCCGCAGAGATTTGGGGTCTGGTATTGTGGCGAAGTCAACTCTCCAAGATAACGGGAAAGGTAAACCATGATATAAGGTAACATTCCCTGACTGCAGAGATAAGTTAGTTTTCTTAAGCAAATTTCAAGAAAGTAGTCAATATTTATATAAAAAAAAGAGTATGTTATTAGTGCTTCAACAAAAGAGCACGTTAGTAGAATTTCAACACAAAGGAACACGGTAGTATTACCTCAACAAATGAACGCCTTATTACTAGCTTCAAAAAAAGAACACGTTCGTAGAATTTCAACAACGGAACACGTTAGTAGACCTTCAACCAACAAACACGTAAGTAGAAGTTCAACTTTTTGACCACTGATGTTAAGAACAAATTATTCATGGTTATTAAATCGTGTTTGTGTATTTGTATATCTTATTTCTGGGATTTTTTTTCCAGCTTCACTCCTACTTGTATAGTATGGTTCACTATACCGGGTTTCTGTGGTTTAACTTCCCTGTACTCCTCTGGTTTACTATTGTGGGCTTCTCTGGTTCACTTTTCCCGCAGAGGTTTCTGGATTACCTAACCTTTCCTCCTTCACTTCACACTTCTTTCCGTTTTAACTAGCCATTCCTCGGAGTTTACTCGAACTATTTCTATAGTTTACCTCTTATCTCCCCTGTCTTTCCAGTCCACTTCATGAGTCTTCCGCAGTTTACCCTAACCTCCTCGCCTGCTTTCCCTCAGGTATCTTTAAATATCTTACGCAGTTTACCTCGCTTGTCATCTTCGGTTTATAGTTTTCTATTCCGTGTGCGTCATATTAGTTTACCGTAAATTTCACCAGTTTAGAAAAGCGTAACAAACAAATGATAGAGACAATCAATACATCAAACACTGTCCTCACTGACACAAACTATCACCGCGGTCAAAAATCAAACAATTTAACATCACGGTTATGAAAATCTAGTATGCGTTTTTTTTTTTTACCCCGTGCATAAACCCTGAGGCCAACTGAAGTTTTCAAGAATTTCTTCAATATTCATTCTCGCTTGACTGCCCGCATTATTATGTGCGAATTGTCACTAATCTAAACGATCTATATTCAGTGTATTCAGTGACCTCATTCAAGCGTGTCTTCTCATTGCCATCATTTGTTCTGGACATTTCACGCACTACTTACAATTCCAACTGGCTGTTTCAATCAACATTGTAGCAACTTCTGCTGGTTATTTTACTTATTACTGTAGCCATTTCCGCTGACAATTCTCTACCTATTTTACTCATCATTGAGACCATTTCTGCTAGCTATTTTACTCATCGTTGTGCCAATTTATACTGGCTATTTTACTCATTATAGCAGTCATTTCTGCTGACTGCTGTATGGCTACTTTACTCAAAATTGTGACAACTTATGCTGGTTATTTTGTATATTACTGCGGCCATTTCCACAGGCTATTTTACTGATCACTATGACATTTCTATTGGCTATTTTAATCATTACAGTGGCCATTTCTGTTGGGTATTTTCACCATCATAGTAACTATTTCTACTTGATGTTCTCCTCATCCCCGCGCTAGTTTCTGACTGCTGTCTTAGAACTATCATGTCAGCCACGTTCATCCCCGACCAACTTAGTTCCAATGTCGCAAGAACCCTTATCTTGGCTATCCTCAAGTCCACCACACACAGTATTATTGTGTATATCATGAGTCACACTCACATTCTGTTACTCATCGTCAGCTCTTCCGTTACGACAGAACCAGCACTGTCGCAACAGTGTCATCACTGTTACAGCAGGGTCATTACTGTTATAGACGGGTCATCACAATAACACAAGGGTCATCACTGTTAGAGTAATCACTGTTACAAAAAAGGCATCACAGTTACAGAACGGGCATCACTGTTACATGAGGGTCTTCACTGTTACAACGACCATCACTGTTACAACAGGGCCACTACCACTTTAACAGAGTCGTCACTACTTCAACTAATCTATCACTGTTAAAGCAGATGTAATCACTGTTTTAACCTGATAAATCAATCACAAAAATTTTCTACTACCGTTACGAATCATCTATCACTGTTACAACACATCTATCATGTACGACTGACTCGTTTCCGTTAGCGCGTATCGACCGTTCTAACAAGTCAACATGTCATCATCCCATACTTTCCACTGATATCATGACCCCCAAACTCTAACTTACAAATTCACTATTTAGAAGAAAAAAAAATCAACAAGACAGATCCGGCATTTTGACCTGACCCTTGAGAAAAATCATTAAGCTATTATACCCAAGGGTCATGCAGCTGTTAAAATAATAATCTGTTTGGGACATTGGTAATTCCCGGTGGGGTCGGGGCGCCTCTCACACGACCTGCCACGCAGCTGGGTGATGCCACCTGCAATCCCCAAGCAACTCCTTTTGATTTCCAGTCGAACGAGTTGTGGGTTTGACGGCAAGGAAGGTTCCCAACCTGCAATTCTCTCTCATTCGAGAGGCTGCCGCAACAAGATATACTGTTGTCTATACCCAAGCTGAACAGACCGCGTTGCGTCCCACAGCAAGTCCATAAAAGCGTTTCTCTCCTAACTGGCTATCAAGCAACTACCAGCCATTAAGACAGAGCCACTAATACCCAGTAATACACCCCAAACACACAATACCCATATTTCCAACATCAGCAAAATCCAGCGGCCATAGCAGGGTAACTTAAAAAAAAAAAAGGCTGAGGAGGTGAGATGGCGTCCACTCCCTCAAGACCTCCTGCTGCAAGTGACAAACCACCGCTGGTACAAATAAACAGTCATAAAGACACCTTTCTATACAGGTAACCTGTACGTAAACAGGTACCCCGCACTCCATGACACGGAGACTACAGATAAGTACGTAATTGTCAATGGAGTACTGGAGGGGGTGGGGGGAGAGGCAGGGGCGTGCTGATGTTGGGGGGGGGGGGTATGGAGCATGCCCCAGGGCATGATACTCTGGGAAACCCTGAAAATAGAAGTCTGATGTTATCTAATGCAAACAAGGAGTGTTCCGATTCCAAGTTAAGCATGATTAGGAATGTTAACCATTTGTCAGAGCCTACTTCATGCAAAATTAGAGCGTCATCTGTTATGCACAATAAATCAAGTTTTGCAAAAATTCTGAATAAGCTACTGACACGTAAATTTTGTGATGTGAACCCAAGAAAAAAATGTTTGCAAATTACTGAGAAATTTTGATTATTTTGTAGATAAATTTTAGTGATTGTAATTCTATGGCACATCCAACTGATAAGAATATATATTTATAGTGTTCCCCACTACCTCACGGCGGGTGTCGCAAGGAAACTGCAACCGTTAACCTTAGATCACTCACAGCAGTCAAGCGTACGTACTTGAAGTCCAGTGGTGTCAGGTACACAGCTCACATTGTTACTTAAGCCTTTGTTTTATGTCTCCCATATAATTTGTTCTTATGTGGAAATTACAAGAAATTTGGAAAGATGGAAACTTTGTATATGCTTATTCGGAAACATATACTGCAATTATATGGTTTCATTACAATTTCAAAGGTCTGCCGTGGAGAGAAAGATATCTAGTTGTAAATTACAGGGTTATGTAAGCAAAATATTCTAAATTAACTGATTAAGGTTCACTCTCGGTCTGAATGGCAAAATCCTTTTATATTTTTTTTCTCCAGTAAAAAAAAATTTGCTGAAACATACACACACACACACACACACAAAGTTGCATTTGAACAATAGGATACTTTTTTTTTCCAGTTCACATTTCGTTCATCCTTAATGATCTCATTCCCTAGACTCTACGAATGATCATATTCAAATAAATGCTATCGCCATGCAATCAAAAGGGATATAGGATATAAATTAACTTTGATCATAATCATGATCACAAAAATTATCCGAATAAGCTCGTACTAAGGTAATTCATCACTTCAGCTACGCATCGAAACTTCCTTTGGATGTTGAGTGATTTTAGTCTACAGTGTTAGGTAATGATCAGAAAATACAATACGTGGCTGAGCATGATTTGATTTGGGGGTTTAACAATCTTTCGATTGTATTAGATATGGTGATAGTGATAAGTTACGAACTTCACGGAAAATGTAAGGTTGACCAACGAAAAAGTAGGCTAAACACTTGTAAAATACCAACAGAACCTTTGATAACCTTACATAACCTCCCATAAAGGCCGACGTTTACTTGAGAGATACACTAACGTGAATTTGATTACCTGTTTGTCCTGTTCGGGGAGTTTTCCACTTGTGGTCTGCTGCTGAGGATTGCTGGAATGGCTGCTTGTCGGAAGGTTAGGCGGTTTGCCTTTCTCCACATCGTCAAAAATTACAGTACATGAATTAAGAAACAAATTACGCAGTATCTGTTAACAACTAGCAGTTGCAACTGTTTGGTGTGCCCTATGACGGTTTTCACGTCACTAGCACTTCTACCCTTTAAGTCTCGAGTGCCTACCCACTCTGAAAATATTAATGTACTGCCCTTAATATAACACTCAGAACATCGTAAATCTCTGAAGAATTTTTCTCATACTTTATGTATTCCACGATTTCACCGGAAGTACATGTGACACTTCGGTAAGTACTATTATGACTCACCTTTCTATTTTGTGCTTCACTAGTGTCCTATTAGTATGCTGGATAACCAGGATGAAAACACAGTAACAATACACATCCAGTACACTCGATCAACAAACTATAGATATCACTCCACAGAGCAGTGCAACTGACGCGTGAGCGTTCCGAGCTCGGGCCACCGTCACCACCACCCGCCCGCCATATTGACTTCTGACGATGATTCTTTGTTGTCTAAGTACAACTAAATTGTTTGACAGGCTAGTATTATTTAAACCACATGATATAACCAACTACAAAAACTGATCTATATAATCTGAACAAACAATAAGCTAACTTTACGTAGACCTTTCAGTTAAGTTGAAAAAAAAAATCAGGAGTGCAAGCAAACTCTTCGCAAAGCTATCAACAATAAATTCCGAGACATTTATTTTCGGACGCTAAATTATTTAGATTATTCTGAATCAAAGGTCAAGTACGATTTAAAGTTGTTGACACCTGATTTTGCATATCAATCCTTTCGTTTGACTAGACTAATACGTAGGACGTATGATAATAGGACTATTGTGTCTGCATATCTATTTATGAGTATTAAGAAATGTACTGGAGGCCAGTAAAGAGGTAATGGCCTTCTGAGATATCCCTCACTGCACCGTCAGTCAATTACATGTCGGTGTTGCAACTCTCTGGGGACTTAATGGATGGGTTTCGTTCAGTATGAATGCGCTCATTTGCAGTGCCTTTAGAATGACATTTACGGATAAAACAGACGTTCTGTAACAGATGCAATTAAAAAGCAATATATATATTCATCTGTTTCGGCCCATGTAATGGGCACGTACTAGTAACCCAGTTTTCCTCTGTTGTCGAGTGCCACCAAATATCAGGGCTGCTCGTTAGACAATCTTATAAACGGCTCCTCTATAGTATTATCAGGGTTTATAAAAAGGAAGGACTTATCAAATATCCAAGGTATGTTCTTACGATTGACCTAAGTTCTCTTAATTCAAAGCTTTGACAATTACTTCGATGGTTCGGTTAAGTCAATGAGATAAAGTATA
>JAUTYZ010731904.1:0-13662 GCA_032273725.1 Panulirus interruptus | reverse complement strand
CTTTGTAACATGTTATCAAGATGCGAGAAGCCAATCCCATCTCACTGCGACCACAGTGATCAAGGGTTCTTTCAGACCAGAGAGTTTACCTGTTGTTTTATTCTCTGCCTAACATCATGGCTGACTGAGAGAAGTGTCCCTCCAACATCAACCAAATTACCACTGGTCAAGATATTCTGTCTCTGGGGACCAGAATGCACCATGACAGGATAGGAATCAGAAGGTTGTTAGTTCACAGTGCAACAGAAAACGAACTGGTGTAGGGCAGTACTCAAACATCAACTTGCGACAACTGACTTCCCCATTTTGTGCCTGGAGTAACAATCCTCACCTGAAGCTTGGCTGTCAATTTCTAGTTAACCTTGGTTGTGGCTTCCTGGTCATAGAGACCGGGGATGTTGTTTTGGACCAGCTCTGCTGTCGGAGACTTGCTTTTCCGAGGCGCTTCTATGATACGGCAGTTTGTATTGTTAATTCTGAAGTCTTCTTCAAATCAGGGAACACGAATGATACACAAGTGGAAAGTGTCTGACAAAAGACTGAAAAATGAACGTGAACGTAATACTGTCTTCCTTAGCTGGCTGACGATCATAACAGCACATTACCTGGTACGGCATCGTTTGGGTAGTAAGCACTTCCCTTATGATGCAAGGTTGACGTGCATAGTATGGATTCTGGCTTAAAGACCAACTAGAAGCCGATGACCATTAAAATTCAACAGCCTATCTAAAAACACATTCCTACGTTCGACAAGTAGACTCTGGCTTAATGACTCTAGCAGTCGGGACAAATAAAATCCAACAATATCTTGAAGAAAAATTCTCATTCTCATTCATGGAAGTGTGTTACCGGACTCCGCGAACAAGAATCTTTGGCGGGGCCGAATCGTTGTCAATGGACGGAAAGGAGTACACTCCCTCCAGTCTCGTCGACAACCTTCTCGCTCCTGCGTGGAGTACAAACGTAAGCTCCATGAGCAGATCCCAGGATTGTATGATAATAATACCCCATGGAATTCGTCGTAAGACATCACAGCAGTTGTGAAAACGGAAATACTGATTACTGTTTTGTTAAGAGTGAGGCCAGAAAAAGTTCGCTAAACATTCACAGTCTTCGAGAGACATATTTTTCAGATTTACCTAATTTACTTATCATTCCCGAAGAGTTAACCTAAAATCTTAATCAAAGTCTAGCTTATCTTGTAAGTGTTCATAAAAAATAAACGTGAGTCTGAATCTATTCTTTAATCGATTCATAGTAGACCTATTATGGTGTCATTATTGCCGTATTATTCCTTCCTTATTAATATTTCTTATCATTTGTTTTTATAAAAAGGGCATCACTCTCTGTGCGTCGGTTCCAACATCATGATTAAGTCTGCTGACAAAAAATGAAAAACAACTATCCTTCAATCAATGCAGGAGAAAACAAAAACCTAAGAGAGTAAAGAGTTCCACATCCTAGCTGTGGAAGGAAAGAAGTAAACAACGTATCTGCCAATCATCCACTTGCGAACGTGTGCACAATATATGCGTCTCTTGCTCTCTGACCTAGACAAAGGTGGAAGCATACAAGCAGCCCACATTCGAGAACAGAATCAAATGTTTTATCTGCAAGAGAGATAAACATGCAATGAAACGGCGAAAAGAACGGAGACTGAAATAAGAGAATGTGAAAGAGAGAGATCTCACCGGCCGAAATTATTTAGACTGAACTCTGCTTAGGAGGAAGGTGGAGGATGATCCTCCGCAGACGTGCAAGATATACTCCCTTCACGAACGAACCAACCTTCTACACAGACTGAGGAGCTGCTGAGGCGAGAAATATACGTTCCATGAAATATTAAACAGGTCGAACAACGGAATATTCCGGGAAAATAACTGCCAAGAGGATTCTTACAGGGAAAAACTGAAAGAAATTGTTTCGAGGCTATGAAACTGACTGGGTTATATCTACTTCACAGGAAGATGTTGTCTAGTTCCAAAACGAGTGAAATCGAAGTTTGGCGAATGATACAACATGCACGTGTGGAAGGTTTCTATCTGAATGGTACAAAAAAGAGCAGAGTTCAGTTATATGCACAGAGGGGGATGAGGGAAGAAAGAGGAGTCAATATAAGAAACACCCATAATGATAAGAAAGGAAGAAGTCGATGAATCAGTAACTATAGAGTTGAATCGATTGGAGAGAAAACTGGAGCTCAAAAGCTTTACAAACAGAGAACATCAGCGAGGATATATGGTAAGACGTCTCATGGGAGGGGGTACATAGTCGAAGAATGCGACAACTTGACGTAATCAGAACAGCAGGTGAAGCAATGAACAATAGCAGACTTTGACAAAAGTTTGAGCTAGATGACACAAAACCTGAGGGAGATCTTAGGTACACAAGACGTATAACAGGTGTAATTATATCAATAGAAATACACAGTCCACCCCTGAAGCGTAAACAGTGATCCATTTTATCGGTTAGAAACTTGAACACGATCCAGTGCAAATTCTCTTGAGATAATAAAGTCTTGGAAAGAGGTAAGAGATTAAAACAACTGCTATAGCGGAAGAGTTGCGTTCCTGAGAGGAATAAGCAATTTCAAAGATCGCGACTTATTTTCTGGGAGGAGTGAAATGAACAAAGAAAGAGAAGTCTCATGGAGCGGCCACAGATAGGGTCGCAGCCAATACTGCAGCTGGCTGAGTCCACCGTCTCGCTGCGAGAAAGCCTAGTCAGCATGAAGCCCGCAGGCTCCTAGCACTCCACGATACTAATGTTAGAGGGCAATATTTTTCTAAATAATTCTTGATACTTTGAATCCTGTGAGTAAGTGAGGAGGACAAGGGAAGGAGCATGAGGGAGTGTATAGTACAAGTGACAAATTAAGGACCTCGTCCACTGCACACTGCATTTTGTGTGAGTGGAAGAACAAAAAAAAATGTAGAAGACCTATCCTGGGCCCTCTGTGTAAACGTGGGCAAATTGCAACATTGTACAAGACAGCAGGGAACAACCGTGTGACACCAGTTCCATTAATTCAACGCCCAATGCTCTCTTGTTTATTATCTCAACAGTAAGCTGGGTACCGGCTCACCATTATTACAGGTATGATTTTCGTCAACTCTCTCACATGATTTTTCTACAGTCTTCCAAAGAACGCGCATAATAATCAAAATGCATATATAATCCACAAGTTAAAAAGTCAACATGAATCACCATACATGCAGACATTACCATACTATTATGAGGTTCTCAAAGATTTAAGTAGGAAACGCCCTAAAGCCATTATTAATTCATTATTAGTGTTAGTTTTAGGCATTAGTGGATCTAACACTTAAGAACGATATTTGATTATTGCCTGGTAATCGTAGGCAATTTGCTGAAAACCATAAACTCCTTATGTTGAAAAAAATACATATTTTCCGTTTACCTTTTGAAATTAATGATTTATTACAAAATGTATATATTCAGTTAGCTTTGCAGTTATCAGTGGTTAGTAATATATCGTGCACTAAAAATTCTGAAGCTTCCCATGTTATTTGACAGCCATTCAAAAACTATTTCATCGAAAAAAAAAATACTTTTTTGAATTTAGTCTGCTATCCGAAAAATATGGATCGCAGAAAACATATGAGCTAACGAACGGACAAGAGTAGAGTGCAGTTAGAGATAAAGGTCCCAACAGTGGAACTACCCAGTGGTTCCTGGGAGAAGTAAACTATTAGCTGGTCTCCTTTTCAAATGCAACATATTAACCTCTAATTGGCTCAATGACTAACGAATTTGACATTCTTATTACAACCTGACTCTATTCACCTTTTCCAAGGCAACAGGTCATCAGAATGGTATGTTATATCTATGTTGTAAAAGTTTTTATCATGAAGGTCCTTCTGATATGTAGTGTACGACTTTTTTTGTTTGTATGAATTCTTAACCTAATTAAATTAGTGATGCGATAGTTGCTAACAGGTGCGACGAATTGAAACAGATGCTTTATTGTACGACAGCGTAATGAACAGTGGGTGAGCAATGAACATGAAAAGTATATCTAGCCAGACTCTGAACGCGCTCTAGAAAGTGGACGTAACTATCCGTTAACTGTATTCATATATATCCACGATGGCTCCTTACCTACCGAACAGACCTGAAGGTGAGGATGATTTTACTCTCCTGTCTCGATATCTAAACTCCTTACAACTGTGTGACTATCTTAGGAGCTGTTGGTGGATATTGCAATTATCACATTATAGTCTCTGAAAAGGTTAGAACCTTCTTTATCTCAAATTCACTTCTAATTAACCCTGACCTTCAGTTGTATACGTTAGCTGCCAACGTCGGCTTTGATATACCGTAAGGCTATCTAATTTGAAATTAGATCCATTCGATGACTTGATTGAAAAATGTCTGAAAGACGTAAAGTAAGGATACGGCAAAATTTCATGCAGTAGGCGATTAGACCAAGTAAATAATCGTTAAGTACGAGATGAGAATGCTATTGAATTATTCCTTTGATATTCAACAGGATAGTTATTTGAACCAACTAACGATAAATTTATTATCTGAACCAACTAACGATAAGTTTAAAGCTGAGAGAGACCAAACTAATTTTCAGTTTACCCTCCACCACGAGATAGTTTACTGCTAGGGTGAGGCAGGCAGATAGTAGGTTACCTGAGTACTCCTCCTCGCCCTCGCCTCCTAGAACATAAAAGTCAAGTGAGGTTAGAAGAGTAAGACATTAGGTAAAATAAGGCGAAATAAATTTAGTACTGGTACTGCAGCTGAGCACTGGGAGAGAGAAAAGAAGATAGAAAAGTAGACATATTGAATTTATAAACTTTAAGCTTAGCTGAATAAGCTGGTGCTGAATGACAATAAACACTTACCCTGATTTTTAGAGTTCTAAAAAATTAAAGCATAGAAAAATTAAGTAATTGGCCAGCAATGTTACTTTACATACAAGTAATATGACTATAGAAAGTGTTGATAGAAGTCAGAGGCAAGCTGCAACTAAAATGGTAAGATGTCATAATATTAATGCATAAAAGTCTCAAGAACATATTACAGCAGTGGAAAAAAAAAAAGAAATTGTAAGACAGAGGAAACCAGAGCATCGCCATTCTTTTTTCTTCCATGAAAAGTCGAAATACAACCCTGACACGTGATAACTTCTGGAACGTTAAACCTTGATATTATTCACACAATCTTGTAAAGCAGGCAGAGATGTTTATGCTGTTTATCATTCTAAACTAAGTTGAATTTTACCGTATATTGAGGTATCATAAACTCCAAAGTAGTTCATATACAGACAAGCAAAATGTATCTGGATAGGGGATCCACATGTGAATATGGGAAAAATTAGTGTTTCTTAATTGATAATTCGAAAAACTTCTAGTTCTTATCTGCCATTACTTCCTTGGTATATCTTCTTCTTTTGTACACAAATAACACTTGCAGGGTATATTTTACTGGGCCTGAACAATTGTAAGCAGCTTTAGGGTCGTCGTGTAAATTTATTGTTAAACCCTTGACAAAACGTAGTATATAAGGTTTATTGTGAAGACATTCTTGCCCACATACATCTAAGCAAAATCTTTTTTATATTTTGAGCATCTTGGTGTCCTACATCATGCGAGGCAATGCCACTATTAATGAGTAAATTGTGAAAGTGAGCTGGAGCTATCCTTTAGTTCTCGTGCAAGCTCTGATAAAATGTTAAAACTTACAAAATATATATATACTTTTACCATGTTAGCCTCGATACATGTATTAATGTGAGGTTAGCCTCGCCGAAAATGGACTTATGAAAATTCCTCGTTACTTACATACAAGCACAAGTTAATCAGTTGTTAGGCTACCTCGTAAATCGTGGATTAATCCAATGTTAGTCTCGCACAGGAGGGATTAATACGGTTAACCTTAATCAAACTCTGACTGATAAGATGCTATTTACAGCGAGGATTGCTTCCGCAAGTATGAGGTCCTACTAACGAAGACCAGCGTGACAAGTGCATTTATGTACCTTTGAACTGCAACGTAATGCAGAGTCTAGAGAAAGAGTAGTTTCAAAATTACTTCTCCATTCAGAAAACTTGACACCTGATAAAGTTTTGTTCCTAATGTTAAAGACATAATTATGATGTCCTGACAATAATAAATGATGAGTAATCAGTATAACAAAAATATTACAGAATAAAGATTCTTATGCCTTAGAGTTTCCTTCCAACACATACATGACAATCTAATGCACATCTTCCTGCACTAATGTCAAATAAGAAGATAAAATCATATTTCACAATAATACTGAGTGCATTAATTCATAATGGTACTGTAAACTTTACAGAACTGATGACTGCAGGATGAAATAAAACAGGTTCTACCTACACCCATCGCCCTGATAAGGGTGACTGGAAAGTTGTCCAGTAACAAAGTAAAAAATAATTAGTAAGAAAAACTTGTTGAACCACTGAGTGACATTTCGCTTCGCATGGGAACAAAAAATAATTTCCTGCCTCTCAATACATTTAAGTTAGTCTCGCAAAGAAAAATGAATAAAAAAGAATGGAAATGAAACATCACAAGTATTATTTCCTGACATGGTTGCTACGATCAACCGCGTATAAAATCCTAGCCGTAAATGCGTATGTAGGCTTTTGGTGTTGCAGTTTTGCAATGCGGTTTACTCTCCCATGCGTTTTACTAATGGCAGCATCTGGTTGGCGGTTAAATCTGTTGATACTCTTTTGTTTCAAGATAATCAACCCCTTCTGCATGACAGTAAGACATCTGAGCACAACACTTAAAGGTCAGGTCAATCATGCAATCATACCCAGGGGTCATACTTTCCTGTTGAAGGGTCGTTGTGCTCAAAAAGTTTAAGTTTTTAAACATTCAACGGTTAGAAATACGGTAATATAATCGCTACGTTGTTCGGTGTCGATGTGCTACCCAATGTTAAGCTTACACTAGTATCACCCTCGGCAAATTCCTAATGTAGGAGGGGCTCTGTGATACATCCTTCAGTAGGGTGACTACACTCTTATCATGTTAACATGGGCAGTGTTCCACAATTATGCGAATTCTAGGAGAGCTCTTATATAGCTGTGTATCAGTACCAAGAGAAATATCTTTATCAGACCCTTAAAACACGGGTGGCCATCATCATATACGAATTCTCCTGCAAGAGAAGCCACAGGCTTAAAGCTAGAGCAGATAATTCTTATATATTACAAGCAGTCACTCTCTTACTATCAATTTCACGAACGATTAGCCATTATCTTAATACGAACTACAGTATTTAGCCATTACCTTACAGCGAACTGTCAGACACACATGACAGTAAACATTAAATGATGCTTCAACAAAGAGATCATTCATTATATTGATAGTACATCACACCTGCAAATGCTGAGAGCCCGTATAGGTTAATTTAAGCTCACTGGCGAACAATATATCATATTTATATTTCGTAGATGAAGATATTTCTATGCTAAATAAATGTGTAATTACGAACTTCTAGAGCGATATTAATTTATAGTTTCAACAGCATGAACCACACAAAACGTTTTTCAAATTCTGAGATGGTATTTCATTAAAAAATAAATTGGCAAATATGTTTTCGACCTTTAGCCAGTACCACTGGTCATTACAAACCACATATGAGGCTATATGTAATTATTCATTTGATTCAACAACTGTTCACGTTTTTGTAACCACATACATGGCTATCGGTAATAATTCATTTGATTCATCAACTGTTCACGTTTTTATGCCTTGTTCTGTTGCGTTAATATCCTCTATTTTCATTCTACTTCTTAACGAATAATACTTTAACCAACTTGTCTACCTTTCGTTTTTAAGAATCCTCAGTTATCTTCTTTCGTTAATCTTTTTGCTTTCGTATCCCGCCAACTCATTTCTCTTCATATCCTAGTTTCTCTTACCTCCTGGAAGTTTATGGTATCACTCCTCTTCCTGTTCATCGTTTAGCTTAAACTCTTCCCTTCACCACTTAGCTGTCCCTCCTCTTTTCCCCTTAGCTTACTGTCACTTCCCAAAGCTACTCTAACCTCTGCTTTACTATCTTGTTTCTCTCTATATAGACAAACTTTTGGCTACTACCAGCATCCTCCAGAAGATAACCACGCCGCAGACAATCACGCTCTATGTTATCTGTCTTTCCCCTTTCATCCCCGGTACTCTATTTTCTTCCTCCTACTTACTCTTAGCCCCCCTCCTCCCTTTCCTGCTTGTCTCCAAACCTACCCCTCCTGCTCTTGGTCACTGCTTACAGCCTACCCGGCTGGTCCTCACCTTCATGAATCCAGCGCATGGATCGCTTCTTGCGCTTCATGTACATGGACTGCCCGCGGCTCATCTTGTTGTTCTCGTCCACCAACGAGAAGGAGATGCGTTGCGCCAGCTCCACCTGGTCGTCGATGGTCGGGTGATCCGGTCGGTAGAAGGAGGACGAGGCGAAAGCCTTCTCTGTCGGGAGAGAAGGCGAGTGAGTGGATACGTTTTCAGGAGGCACACAAAAGAAGGACTATACTACAGATGGGGAAGACATTACGGGAGGACAATAAATAAGGGACATGAATAGTGATAGCTACAGGGCGGGAGGAACACATCGATGGCATAAGAATACACAATATTCACCTGAACCTTGAGTCGACCTGCTTAGGAAAACAATCTTAATGTAAGTAATAATAAGACATCAGTCGGGAAGGAACGAAGCATATTCATTATTGATAAAAGAGGAGAATCCTTCAAATTTATCTAACTGTAGTTACCAAAAAGCCATTGTTTGTCTGGTAAGTTCTGGTATTACTTAAGACAAATGGAAGGAAAGGGATATGGTAAATAAAAGCAGCAACATGTGATAAACAAGAAACACATATAAGATGTTCAGGCGGTAGGAGTATATGAGTAGCTTGTCTATTCATCTATCTATTTATCTATTTAATGTACAATACTGGGTATATTCATGTGATTCCCAGCGTTCTGAAACTAAAGAATCAATTAATGATTAATGGTAAAGACAAACATCATTCTTTACAGACACGAAATACCTGAATTCTGACAACTAAGCAATGTGATGATGGGCAAGTAAAAATCATAGTTCTACATGAGAAAAAAAAAATGCTTTTCTGAAGGCTTGCTCTTTTTTTTTTTTACAGACATCTAATGATAATATGATTTACTCATGCGATATCTAAAAATTATACTAAAAATACGAAAGCAAGATCTATTTGTATAAACTGAGTATATATATTAGCAATTTGTAAATACTGATTTAATTTCGCAGGCGTTAATGTATCAATATATCTTTATAAAGTGCTGTTTGGAAATCTATATATAAGACGTTAACAAACTGATCGCCTAGTACGCCGAAATTAAGAACACAGCCAAAGAGAGAGCGTCAGGGAGCGGGATATTCTCAACCGGAAAAATAAACATCGAAGTAGAAACATGTAAAAAAATAACCACAAATAATCGAGGCAGAAGTGTGGTTCAGCTACTGATTCCTGGTCCATATCGGGGCAAAAATGTATTCAAAGCGAGTCACTTCTGGGAAGCGTGTTGTCGTCCAGAATGAGCAGCAGGCTGGGTGCAGCGGGGACACGGTGTCCAAGCATGCCACCAACACTCGCTCCCAGACACGATGACAACGACGCACTCGCACCAAGCAGCGTACTGCACACCTCTCGCACTCTTAACACACACACTAATCATTCCACAGTTTTCATAACACAAAAAAACAACGACAGACGTTTACTTAACATATTTTTTTTTGTACGTAAACTGCGGTATAAAAACAGAAACTGGCATAACTCATCCACACAAAACACATCTAAACAAAAAAAATACAAACCTGTCACGAGTCTTTCAAGGTTAACAGGTGCAGTACCACCCAGGTGCCCTCCTACCCAGGTACCCGCCTTCGTAACACAGGCGTAAACTCAATAACAGTTTAAAAATTATGGTGTACGAGCCGATCGAAAATCAATGCTACATATGTTGAAGTACACGGTCACCTCACTTCACAAAACGTTTAAAATGCCTTAATACCTGACTGCAAACAATGCTGCTCTGGTACACCCAATAAACTTGTCTCCGGCTCCGGTATCTAAATATAACAGAATGGGGAGATTTTTAGTTAGTTAATGTCTGGCGAATACGAGACAAAACTAACTGCTAATTATATCTAGACCTGCGTCCACCACACTCATGTCGACCATATTCATACCAAGACCATCGACCAGACTGACGGCCAGGCCATCAACCACACTGATGCCTAAACCATCGACCAGACTGACGGCCTAACCATCGACCAGACTGATTTCTTGACCATATACCAGACTGACATCCAGACCATCGACTAGACTGACAACCAGACCATCGACCTGACTGACGGCCATACCACTGACCAGAATAAAGGCCAGCTAATCGACCAAACTGACGTCCAGACCATCAATCAGGCTGGTGCCATGATCATCGACCAGACTAAGGCCAGACCATTTAACTAGACTGACGGCCAGAACATCGACTAGACCCACGGCCACACCATCAACCAGACTGGTACCATGATCACTGACCACATCACCGACCAAATATATGGCCAGATCATCGACCAGGCCACTGACCAAAGTGACCAGACTAAAGAACATTCCCTCGACCAGACAGACGACCATAACACTGACCGGAATGACAGGAAGGCTATCGCCCAGGGTGACTGCCAGATCATCAACCAGACTGATGCCATGCCCACCGACCAGACCACCGACCACACTGTGCAGCAGTATTGTTCTCTTGTACACTGTAGAGTACATCAGCTCAGCCAGAGATTGTAGGGTCCACCCGATAGTCGTAAGGTACATCTGTTTACCCGGAAGTTGTAGGGTACGTCTGTTCATGGGAAAGTTGTATGGTACACATCTTCATCAGGAAGTTGCAAGGTACATCTGTTCACCCGAAGGTTGTAGGATACACCTGTGCACCCGGAGGTAGTAGGGTACATCTGTTCACCCGAAGGTTGTGAAGTACTCCTGCTCACCAGGGGGTTGCAGGGAACACCTGTTCACCCGAAGGTTATAATGTACACCTGTATGCCCGGAGGTTGAAGGGTACAGCTGTTCGCCCGGAGGTTGTATGGGTACATCTGTTCACCAAAAGACTGTGGCGTACACCTGTCCACCCGAAGGTTGTAGGGTACACATGTTCACCCTAAGGTTGCAGGGTACACCTGTTCACCTGAAGGTCGTAGGATACACCTGTCCCCCTGAAGGTAGTAGGGTACACATGTTCACCCTGAGGTTGCAGGGTACACCTGTTCATCCGAAGACTGTAGGGTACACCTGTTCAACCCAAGATCGTAGGGTGCTCCTTTTGTTTACTTGGAGAGTGTAAAGTAGATTTGTTCGTTTGAGAGGATAAGATTACCGCTTTCCGCACTATAATGTAAAATTCCTCATAATGAAAACCTAATTTCTTTACTCAATTGTGTCACTCTATGGTAAAAATAGTTCCATATCTATTGCTGTAAAACACCCCATGTCCAAGCCTGGCACGGGCCCTTGTCTTCTGCGGTTTTGTGCATTATGATGCTGTACTCACTTCTCACAGAGTTTCATAATATTTAAACTATTTCTGTAAAGGATTGTCTTGTCCTCAGATACAAATGAATAATATAACTTCAGTTGCTAAACTAAACATTTGACCTCTGAGATGGACCAGTTCTAAATATACCTCCTCATGCATCTTGGGGAAACAAAACATAATGAAAGTTTACCATAAAAGAGTTCCCTGACAATACTAAAGCCAATCATGGCGCTCCCTTACCGCTATATTCCCATTTTCCTGCGGGTAGGCTAACTACATAGAAAACGCTTCATTCAGTCTGATTTTCAAGGGGAACTCAACTCATAGTGCTGTCCCACACGCGAAATGCGACGTACAGAGTCTAAAGATAGTTACTAAGTGGGGTTATTACCTAGGAGCGACAGGGGTCATGCTGCAGGAGATACTAATTGAAACTGATTTTGTAAAAAGGCATTCAAGTTACAAATTCACACCACAGAAGTGGATAACATTATAGGTGTGGCCATCATGAGGTGACCAAATTACAAAGATGGTCCCCATGACAGAGGTGGCCCTAAAACTGTTAGGATCACAAGGCCGCATGAAGCAATTAGCCCTTCCATTCTACTGGCCATGACTAGAAAAAGTGTTTTGTGGCCAGAGGTGGAGCGAGCAAAGGTGAGATAGAAATTTATTTTTAACGATTTTGGAAATATCAGACTGATTACAGTTCATTTGAGAATTGGCATGAGAAGGTTAGGTATGGCAATCTTATATATCTATCTCTTACAGAGGATGCTTCATGATTCTTTCATTCCTATACTAACTTACGAGATTAATGAAAGTTCAACATCTGAAAAAAGTGCAAAAAATGTGAATTATTCTTAATACTGGAATTGGCTAATGACAGTATCTGTAGAACGACTTAGCAACATGCGTAGCCGCCCATAAATGTATCAAAATCGCTGATAACTTTAAGATAAACATAACTAAAAATGATAGAAAAAAAGTGGAGCAGAGATACGTATCTTACCAGGATTACAGATAACTGCAAAGAAAACACTCCTGATGAAGATAAAATTTCACATATAAAAACAGTCAAGCAAGCGGGAGATGCAAAAGCCAGCATAAAACAGGAGGTTAAACGTTATAAAGACAGACAGACAGACACATACTGGTAATAAAACACACACAGCCCACACTGCAACTTACAGTTCAAGGCTCAAGGCTCATATGAGGCTAGGCTGTTATCTAGAATGCTCCCCCAGGCAGCGAGCGAAGCCCCTGGCCCCTCCCCTTAGGCAACACCCCCAACAAAAGAACATCTTGCCTTACTGGACATACTTTTCCTGGGCGTGAGGTCGCCCGAGTCAGTCGCTGGCGTAAAGAGCCTCTCTAGACTGATCTTCTTGTCTCCTTCCTCGCCATGGTCCACCTGCAAGTATAGGTGGGGTTAGGAAATCTATCACTGTTTTAACCACACATTCATTCCTCGCAGCCTAAGGAGCTATTCTCAAGCTTTGAGGTTTACAACTGTACACTGAGTTGGTCAAGAATGGAAGGTATACGTATGGGAGCGACGTGTTTCAAAGGACTGAACCAGGGAATGTGAAGCAGCCCAGGGAATCATGGAAACGTCTGCTGGGTTTGGTTGAGGACAGGGAGCAGTGGTTTCGGCGTATTGCACATGACAGCAGGAGAATGGATGTGAGCGAATAAGGCTTTTCTATGTCTGTTCCTGGCGATACCTTGCAAACGCAAGAAACAGCGAACAAGTATATACTCGTGTGTGTGTGTGTGTGTGTGTGTGTGTGCTCTGACTTATGAGTGTAATAAATTATAAATTAAAAGGAGTTTGGTTGTTGGTTCTTAGAGCTGTAAGTCGACTGCCAATGTCATTATAGTCGTCAACGTCAGGTTATAACCATCAGTCGAAGATCTTCAACACCTTCCTCAGATGTTCAAAATGTTTAGTTCAAAGAACATACACACACACTGCACGTATAGCCACTGAATGTACAGTCTCCCAAAAAAGTATCGGCCCCCCTGGTCATGATGTTTCTGGAAACGAACACAAAACCACATGGCCAG
>JAUTYZ010731794.1:0-13664 GCA_032273725.1 Panulirus interruptus | reverse complement strand
TATATATGAAAGAGAGAGAGAGAGAGAGACTTTAATCTGGGTGCACAACAAAATACGTTGAAGTTGTTTTGTCAGGTTCCACCATTACTGTTTCATTCAATACATTACTGTATGATCCAAAATGTATAATTTTCCAGGATACATACTGAATGAAATTGTAAGAGACTACTTAACCGACAAAGTATGGGGAGAGAAATTATATTCGCTTGACAACAAAGTAATCCTATAATTCAATTTCCAGTATCACTAAAATATTCCGCAGCGAACATGGCAGAAGTGTAGGACAATGGGTTGCGCATTTACAGGCTAATGGTGACCTAGATTTTTAAAAGTTACACGAAAGGTGAACTCTGGGATCGTATTTCATCTAGAGGTCAACATGAATATTTTGTAGAGGGTAAAAGGATAGTGTTGATGCCCGCGAACTGGAGACTGGAGGCTAATAATGTTTACTGGGTCAGGGGCTACCGGCACCCTAAGAGGACAGATACCTCAAAGGACATTATGAAAAGAGAACTAAACAGGACAATGCTCACCCAAAAATAACCTTCAAACTCATCTCAACTTCACTCTCACCCTCACCAAGTCGCCACACAGGAATATGGGGTAAAGCTTAGCAATCTTAGCCAATGTTTGCCTTAACTTAATATTCAACCTCACCCTAAAACCCACAAAGTGGCCACAGTGCCGAAGTAGAACCGGCGCCCTAGAGGACAATCGCCACGAAAGAGGACAATGTGTAAAGAGAGCAAGCACTCCAGGCCAATCCCAACCTGACCTTCAGATTAACGGAGAAACTCTCAACTGTATCCCTAATATTACCCTCAACATAACTAAGTCACAGCATAAGATAGGGTAATCCAGGACAGAGTTCACCTCTACCTCAACCGTACTTGCAAGGGTGAGGTTAATGATTAGGTACAGCGAGGATTGGCCTCTATTGCTCTGTTTGCATATTGTTCTGTGTGTCAATTTGCTGAGATTGAGGGCGAAGTTGAAGGTTAAGTTAATGATGAGCATTAGTCTGGACTGTTCTTGCAAATTACCCTGTGTGGCTACTTAGTAAGGTTAATGAATAGGTTAGGACGAGCATTGACTTGGATTGCTTTCTTTATATCTTATAATCTGTAGCGATTTAGTGAGGTTGAGGGTGAGGGTAAACGTGAGGATGAGTTGAGGTTGATTGTGAGCTTGAAGTTTAGATTAAGGTGAGCATTGGCCTGGGTTGCTCTCGTTACATCTCCTTATGCTGTGTGGCGACGTGGTGGGGCTGTAGGTCAGGTTTTGCACGAATGTGTAGGCTTGGTCAGGGTGAACATTGGCGAGGATTACCCTCTTTATATAATGTCTTGTGGGGCGACTGTCCTGTGAGGCGACTGTCCTGTGAGGCGACTGTTCTCTGTGGCGTCGATGGTAACGCTTCGGCGTAGCTTACGCATGTACGCTTTTAGCAGAGTGGCATGAAACACATTGCCTCCTTCTTGAACAGTCTTTACCTTTTATTCAAGCTCTCTAACTTTCAAATGAACTTAGATGGTCCTATCCAATAGAACAGCAGTTTACTTGAATCAGTGGGCAGAAGTAACGGTATCTTACGATCAGTACTTAAATTAGCATTTTTCTTGTTTCTGACATAGTTATGTTTGTACTGTCCCTCTTTAATAAGTTAGATCAGGTCAAGTTGGTCCTGCATCTTGTTTTTTACTGAAGGCTATTAAGCTGTCCGACTGTGAAATGATTAATGAGAGATTGATGGTTGCACAAGAACGTTGTCCCGGGCTGGGGAAGCCTCAGGGTAGCTGTTACTCTCGCTGAACCTCAGCAACGAACAGAGCTGTACTTTAGAGTCCCAGGGGAACATGACCTATAAGGTTGTGTGTGGGCTATGGAAACAAAAGTACAGTACATGTAGAGTAATCGCTATGCGAAACAAAGTTCAAATGTGTTTACACACAAGTGCACCATGGATACATTAAGTGACAACTATTTGTCACATGGCTCCTTGCATGTATGAGAAAGTGCGGAGATCCTTAGGTGTCCTAGTATCAATTCTGGCCACCCTCACTGGCTTCAAGGATTTGTCCTTCCATCACCTCTGTCCTCTGGTCTCCACGGTTCCAGTGGTCCTCTCGCCACGCTCGACACTCTTCTCACCTGGAAGTGGGGTCACTGTAACCAGGTTAGGTAGAATCAGATACAGTGTAGTCGCCTCATCGAGATACTCTTTTTCCCAGACCAGGCATACCCTCCTGACGGCTTGCTTCCACCAGCATTGCCACCACACACATCAGAAGAGTTACTCCTTCGGGGATGTTTCCAACGACCAGGTCACAGAGATGGCGTTCTTCTTGTAGATGGCGTCGACTTCACCTGCGTAGCACGGCGCTAAGGTATGAACACGGGCGACTGACGGTTAAGTTAATAAGGATACATTTCTTCATACGACTCGTGATCTGCTCCGGCAGGACGTCATGTGCTTCACCACCATGCCAGTATTCGGTGTTTGGTAGTAACCTCACTCGCTTGTCACTGAGGTCGCCTTGAGCATCAAAAAATCTGTACTCCATAGAGTCAAGACTGATTATCAAAGGTATTGCCCCACCTGAGGGAAGAGTGACCATTTCTCCTGCTTGTTGTCAGTGCTGACTCGAGCAAGTTGTGTTGCAGTAGAACCCTGGGATTTCCTTGAGTAAACAGGATCGTCACGAGCCAAAAGTCTTATTTTGTCGCGCAGGGAACATCCTCCTTCCCTGAGCGTCCGTGATGTTTTGACACATGGGGAGAGGGTTTTTACTTTGATTGGTGTTTCTTTGTAGCTGGAACTGGGGTTCTAAGGAGTGATCCTCTATTTGTAACGAGATACTTTTTCTTTTTTTTCAAAGATGACCATTTCTGGTATCGTCTTAGGTTATGTCACCATTGCTATTATGTCTGAACCACTGACATAATTATAATGCCAAAGAGATCTACCCATCGGTCTATTTCCTGCCATATCCGAGCGGTAAATTGCACTATGGTCTCCTTTGTCAAGGCTGGCCTTCCTAAACTTCCAGCGATATCCATATTTTGTCAGCATAAGCTGGAGTAGGATAGCCCTCTTCACATCATCATAGTTACCAATCTGATCACTCGAAAGACATTTGCATGTTTTATAGACTTAACAGTTAGTGAAGTATTCGAATAGACAGCCCAGTCTACTCATAGCGCCAACGTTGTACACTTGTTTGTTTCATGTACTTAGATTGGGTTTCAGTGCAGAGGCTGGGGCGATGGCTGCCTGACTCACGGTGTTGCTTTGTGAAAGTCTAGGTTTTCCGGTTCATTCTTTTTTCCCTTTTCTCTGTCCACTTCTCGAGTCTTTTTATTCTCTTTCTCTTAATCTAGAACGTTCTTCTCGAGCTTCCATTTGCCGTTCCTCCACAAGCTTTCTGAGATTCTCATCTTCATATTCAAGCTTATTATTACCACAATTCATTGTCTAATACTCAAATCATCTCGAAAACTCTTATGAATAATCGTGATCAGTCTTGTGGTATAGAATCTCAGGACTTCGTAGATTTATCTCTCAGCTGTCTCTTACTCCCAACACCAATATCCTGAGTCTGCGCGGGATGTTTGTACATTGTTAGTGTTGATGTCTGAACAAAGCATTCCTATATATATATGTATATATGTATATGTATATATGTATATTTACTAGATTTTCATTCACACACTAGGTTCGTTGTAGGCAGCAGGAGGAGATCCAATGGCGTTGAAAATGGTATAGAGTGAGTGATTTTGCACTTCATTTTCTTCTGTACGCATCCCTAAAGCTGTATTACGCCCGTCAGTCTCAAGCCTACCATCTTGTGTGACCAGGAATGAGCTAAACTACGTGTGTAGGTTTTTCGGAAGAAGTAGTTAAAAAAATAATGCAGAAACTGACGAAATGTTGGTGGAAAATTGTTTTATCAGTTGGTGTACAGGATTCGAACTACTGCATTAGCTTTGTATGTATGTATCTTGGCTTTTCAAATCACTGTAAATTCTACTACTTTCGTGTAGGATGAGTTAAGTTTGGGTGATACTGTATTAAGTTGGCAAAGTGACCACGGATGAATTCAGTAACTACTGTGGTGTTAACCTTATTGCGTAAAGCACTAGCTGTTATGGAGTAGTTTAGGTATCTGCCCATATCGTAGATAGAAACCAACAGAACATAGTTAGTAAGGCCACGGATGTGGAAATCTGTTCATTACCAATGACAGAGATGAAGGTGTCACAACATCTTGTGTGCCTGGCATCAGGTTCAGTTGCGTAAAATCAGGCTGAGTTGTTGAGTGAAATCAGACTGACGTAGGCTTTGGCACTTAGATCGAGACTGGCCTAGCCTTAGATAGATATGAATGCCTGTATTGAATTACTTACTAGCCTTCAACATTTTAAGTTACGGTCTCTTCTGATAGGATTTGTTTCTCAGTTTGGGGATTCATCTTGATAGCTTGCCACTGTACTCCATCTATTTTGTATATATACTTATTTAATCAGACTGACGTAAACCTAACACATTATTTAAGGTGGGACACTTGCAAGGAAGGCACTTGCATGTTTTTAAAGCCTCGCCAGTTAGTAAAAAGTCGTCTCGTGGCAACTGATTCGTTCAGACGTACCTCTCAAACGTCTCTTGGTAGGCGTCACCGTCGCACGCACTGTTTCGTGTACGTAGTTTGGGGTTCGGTGGAAAGGTTGGGGCGATGGCTGCCTGACTCACGATACTGTTGTGATAGTCTAAATTTTCAAGTTCAACCTTTTTTTCTCACTTTCCCTCTCTAGTTCTCGCTGTTTTATTTTCTCGATCCCTATCTCTTAATCAGTACGTTCTCCTCGAGCGTCGGTTTGTTGTTCCTCCACAAACTTTCTAAGATTATCACATTCATATCCAAGTTTTCTTCCAACCTTGAGTAAGTCATACAACATTGATTAAACTTTCATCACGACAACTTCCCGTTGAATAATTGTGATCAGTCTTGTGGTATAGAATCTCAGGGCCAAGCTTCGTGGATGTACTTCCCAGCTGTTTATTACTCCCAACTCCAACATTGAGAGATGTTTATAACTTCCAACACCAACATCCTAGATCTAGACACCATTAGATTGTCACATGATTTTTGCACATTGTTGTATTGGGTATTCAAACGAGGCACTCTTCTATATACATTTATTTAAAGAAAGAATTATCAACACACTAGATTCCTTATAGGCAGCAGGTGGAGGAGGATATTCAAGGAAGTTTATAATTGTTGAGGGCGTTTTAGCTGTCCGATCTTCATATCTCTATTAAAACTGTCATCCTCAAGCCGTATCATGTCTGTAAGTTATGTGGGGGAAGTAGTCACAAAGATTTCGGCGAAAATTGACGAAGTTATGGTAGAAAATTCTTACATCAGTGGTCGAATACGACTCGAACTACTGCATTATCTCTGGATGTATATACTTTGGCATTTTACTGGAATGTTACTTCAAATACGTTTGTGTGGGATGAGAGTAGTTTAAATGATTCTGTATTCACTTGCGATGGCAGAGTGACCTCATAAGTTCCTTAATTACGGTGGGGTTAATGTTTTTTGTTTAAGACACTAACTCTTAAGAGGAGTACAACCTCGATTTAACGGACGAATAAGGGAAAGGGATGTCCATTAATGCGGGTTGTCCGTTAAATCCGAATGGTTTATTGTGATGTAATATACAAATTACGGTAATGACCTTATCTTATTGTCAGTAAATACTGTAACATAAAATGAACATTGTAAATTAATATAGATAATGAAATTTCAAGTATCAAATTCACTCGTTTTCTTTTCACACTGTTATCTTCAGGGACCATAGTTGCTTAGTTTTGTTCACTGTATATACTCATAATGCAAAAATAAACTTTGACATAAAAGAAAAACATACGTAGTATCGACAATGTTGTCAACGTACTGGGTTTGAGAAGGACGACGCCAGGCGGCTCATGCGCGAAAGTCGGACCGAATCCATTTCAATACGGACTATCTTCTCAGGATTGGTGGACATCATCTGCTGTTTTCGAAGTCCGTTGAATCGAGCTCCGCCGAATCGAGGTTTTATTGTAATAAAGGAATCTTCCCACAACATGGCTAAGACGCAGTAGAACATATAGTGGGTAGTCAGACTACGGGTGTGGAAATCACTTTAGTACCACGGAAAAACAAGATACCGACTTGTATATGGCCTGCATTAAGTTATCCTGCGTAGACGCAGGCTGAGTTGATGAGTTAAATGAGACTGATTCAACCTTACGTATGCACTTGAATCTAGACTGGTGAAGCCTTTGATAAATATGAATATTTGTATTAGATTATTTCTTAACCTTCACTTTTTTCAGCTTAGGATCTGTTTACAAAGAATTTGTTTTTCATTTTGTAAATTTACGTAGTAGCTTGCTGCTGTACTCCATCAGTTCTGTCTATGCATTCGTTTAAGCAGAGTGACGATAACCGGACACAAGACTGAATTTGGGGACTTATCAGTGAATAGTAAAAACAAGGAATTAGTTTCTTAGACTTGAATTCAATTGCCTTACCTAGGAAGCGTATCTTTTTTTTAGGCTTTTAACTATTTCTAAGCATTGCTTTAACTGTATAACATGTTATTGTATTAGAAGAGATATTAAGGAGATCTGACAGCATGAACTAATGCGACGAAAACTATACTGTGTATAGTTGATTGAACTGTGATCCCCTAAATGATTGACGGGCTTGTCTCAAGTAATTGTTTCCGTAATGCCTTTTAAGTAAGGACTGGGCGACGATATCGGAGCAGAGACTTTTCACCTTTTTTAATGTTTGTTTTACGTACTTTCGCAAACTTTTATTCCTGTTAGAATTCCCCTGTAGCAGGTTACGCCTTGAGAAGAGCAGTCAATGGCTTAACTATCTCTTTTGCAGTTTCTTTCATTATTATCAGGTGAAACTTATCAGGATCTGCCATTTTATCTAATTCATTTTCATTTCGTTCTCCTTTATGTCGTATATCTTAAACATGTATACCGATGTGTTGCAAAATTGTTACCTTATGCTAGCAATGGAACTGGAGCTGGAATACAAGTTATGGCTTCAGTGGTAAGTAAAAGGTGGAAAAAGACATCATTGTAATATCATTGCTACGGCTCTCCATCGTTTTCAACCATATAGCGTTTTTTTCGTAAGTATTAGACCAACTGCCAGGGTGTTGACTCATGCTTCTAGCATACATTTGTGATTAATTCGAATTTCCTTTGCTATTCTATTTAACAGTGTGGTACGGTTCATATTGACGCTTACTTCGACATATAGGATTTCTCTTCACCTACGCAAATTTACGTAATATTATCTATCATGTTGGTTTTTGCTCTCCTTGAGTTTCCTGTGTGCTTTCATCAGCCAGTTCTGCATTGCAGTGGTTCATCATTTTGGCTTGGTTCCGGAACCCGATCGTGTGCTGCACAGTGGCACACATTGTCTCAACTGCTATGAACGCCTTAGCGATCTTTTCTCAGGCTACGTCTATATCGATTTAGATTTCGATGTCATCCCAGTTTATTCTGTCAAGGGCAGTGTGAGAATCATTAAATTCTGTGTTTTTAAAATTTGTCGATTTATGCCTCAGCTGTGATACTTTTCAAAACCAGGTTCAATATTGAGAGCTATCTCAAATGTCTTATGCCAATGATCACTTGTACCAAACCTTCCTCCGACCAAGACATTTTCGAAGAGATCCCCATCTACAGCTAGAACTAACCCCAATATACTCATGTCACAGGTAGAATCCGCGTGTAGAGTTACTAGAAAGGGGTTCTCCTCGCTTCGTTACCGGTATGTTAAAAGTAACCACAATAATCGACTCATGTTCATTACAAGTTTTTACTAACTGGTCATAAAGTCCGTCGTCTACATCTAGTGTCCTTACGGGGAGGTGTGTAAGCTAATGCTGCTGATACTTCAATACGATGGTCAGTCATCTTTAGCATCTGCAAAGAGGTGATGTCGATGTTATCGAGAGCCACATCTCTTAGCACACGATTAACTCTACCTCAAAACAAGACACAAACATTTCATGTGTGTTCTCTCTGTCACCGTGAGATAGAGTGAATACAAGAATTACATAACCATGCAAGGAAATATGTATATTTGATGTCTGATTAATTCAGGGTTAACAATTATATAATTTCTTTTTAAAGTACAGTGGGCTGTACTGCGCATGGAGAACCAATCAAGTGACCTTAATTCATTCACCTCGAAAAAAGAGGAGTTTAAGAGGTGATTAAGGGCAGGTATTCCGAATCATTATAGACATCGATGATCTTAATCAAGGTAACTCTCCAAGATCAGATCGGTCTGATTTCACAAGTAACAATGGATTCAGACTCATAGGAAAGTTTTTAATTCCAGTGAGGCAAAGAGCATCTTCACTTGGACTGCTGAGGTATAAGATGATATGCCAACAAGAATAGTTGAAAGTAACAGCATACGTACCTTGAAAACCAGATGACGAGTACCTCACTTTCAGTCCACGACCGACGCTATTTGCTCCCATGTAGAAAAAAAATTTCTTCGCAAGTTATCTAACAGCCTTTTTTTTTTTTTACTCTCTCTGGTGTTTTTAACTTCTTTGCTGTCACCAACATCACCAAAAGGACGCAGTTGTCTGTTGCTGTCTGACTTCCCTTCCCTCCGTCGACTCTGCCCTGTCTATGCCTCGTCTATGTCCGATCTTTGCATCGTCTGTATGCTGTCCTTGCCTCGTTGCTACCCGGCTCCTGCCTCATGTTTACCCTGTCTCTTCCTAGTCTCCACCCAAACTCATTTTCATCTCCATCCTATCCCTATCTTGTCCCTACCTCATCCATACCTTGTCTCAACCCTAGTCTTGCCACGTCTCTATTCCACCCTTGTTTCGTTATTTTTCCCCGTCACACCCTCATTTTTATCCTGTTCTTTTCCTAGACTCTGTCCCATCTTTTTGATCGTCTCTACCCCATCCCTTCGTCTTCTCGATTCCATTGCAGTTTCGTCTTTGCTCCGTATTGGCCTCTCTCTCTCTCCAACGAGTCTTCCTCACGTTTAATCCGTCCACTTCCATTCCTTGCACGTCATCGTCCCGTCCCCAGCACCCAGGGTCTGGTGAAGGGTCGCTAAGCCCCAGTCGGGACACAAAGAGCAAGTTAAAGGCTTGGGTGGACGCTATTGTGACCAGTCACCATATATCGCCGATAATTTATATCATGATTCTAGCCACCCCACATCCTCTGGCGCCCAATATTGAGTCTGAAAGGCCACGAATATTGTGACTTTAAGGCCACACATATAATAAAAAAGACAGTATGGACGGAAATATAAAAGACGTTTTTCACACAAGACAATAAACTATCATCAAATAAAACCATCCACTCAACAACTCGGTCTATATTGAGACTGCAGAGGCAACAAGGGCAGTAATGCAGTATGACATTCTGCCAACACATTCAGGGAAGATTCATTTCTCGTTTGATCTTCGAGTAAGCGTTGCTGCTTCATAGAACCCAAACTACCTCTAAGATCGTGGCTGAATCGTCTTAAGCCGCTCAGTTTTCTGCATTTAACTGTAAAATGGTCATTCCCTCTGTGTGATCAGATTGCATCTGGCCTGGCCAAACATAAATTTCCATGTCATAATATAGGGCAAAAATGGCCCGTATGATATTGTATTTCTTAGTTATTAATTACTGAATTACCGTAAGGGGAACATCCTCTTTAAGTGTTTCAGTTGTACTTTTCCCTGACCGATCACGGATTTCAGTGGCAAAGAAGGGGACAAGATGGTACATACGATACTGTATTTTTCAAGTATGAACATTTGGCATCTTAGTTTGATGACTAAATCATTATGCGCCACTTATTTCTCTGCATATAATGTAACCGGTGCATGCCTTCTATATATTCCATTTCTATTTAGCCTGGCCCAGTGTGAATTTCCCTGTCATTCTAGGGGTTAAATATGGCACATACGATTCTCTGAATTGTAACTTAAGGGTTAAGTCTTCTTACATTACTCTGTATGTTTCAGCTGTATTTATCCTGGCCAAACACGGGTTTCACTGTTGAAGTGGAGCAAAGTTATCAGATGTGGCAAAGTATTTTTCAGCGTTGATTAATTTGCAGAGGAATTCAACTCATTTCTGTCCATATACTCTAAGGGGTATATCCCCACTATGTGTTACAGTTGTGTCGAGCCTGGCCCGAATTGGATAACAGGGAGAACACATGGTACATTAGCCAAAGTATTTTTCATTATGAACAGACAGCATCACAGGTCAAGGACTGAATCCTGTTTAACCACTATAAGAGGTATTTCACATATATTTATTCCAGCTGTGTTAAGCCTCTCCCAGCATGGATTTCACTGGAAAAAATGGAGGGTAAAGATGATACAAATGCCAAAATATCTCTTGAATTACGAATAATCCTCACTACAATACAGGTATCAATTCACCGTACATCACTAATTTCTCTGTATTCATTGTAAGAGACACATCCTTCGTATGACTTCTGATTGTATTTAGCCTGGCCCAGTATGAACTTCACTCAAAACAAGGGTCAAATTTACACTTACAAAATACATGATTTATGGCAATTGGTGATTACTATTGCAATTCAAGGGTTAAATCTTAACATGGAAAAAAATTTCTCTGGATGGCATACCTTGTCTGTGTTCCGATCGTAAAAGGCTGAGTGCAACACGGATTTCACTGGCAAAACAGAGAAAATTCGGAACAAATACCAGAGCATTTTTGTCATAATGAATGATTAACATTACTATGCAAGGGTTAAAACATCTTGGGCCACTCATTTATCCGCATGTAGTATAAGGAACATTTTACATTTATGTGTTCCAGTTGCATATAGCCTACGAAATATATATTTCACTGGCAAATCGAGGTGGTAAATGGCACATATGGTACCGTATTTTCTTTTTCACTGATGAGAAATAATCTTTGTAATTCAAGGGTTAAATCATTTTGGAGCATAAAATTCTTTGCATTCATTGCAATGGATACACCACTTTACTCTACCCAGTTGTAGTTAGGCTGTCACAACAAAGACTTCACTTTTTTAAACAGGGAGCAAAGATGGCAAATATATTTATCCATTATGAAATATTAGATTTACATCAGCATTACTAAATGTGTCATGTTTGTCCTCCATTTTGCCAGTAAAATTTATGCAAGACCAGGATGAATTCAGTTTGAATACACGGACAGGAAAGGTTCTTAACAACTTATGTAAAGAAATGAGTGACCTAAGATGATTTAGAACTGCAGTACTAATTCTTCATATCTGGAAAAAAACATTGGTATATGTGCCATGATTGCCCCCTGCTCTGCCAGTTCCATCTGTGATGAACCAAGTTGCATGCAAGTGGGACACACAAAGAGGGTGGGCCACTCTCAGTGTATGGAAATATATAAGTGGTCCCAGTATGAGTCAGCTCTTAAGCTGCAATGCTAATTATCCAGTTTTTGAAAATTAGTTTCCTACGAGTGACACATTTTGCATGATATTTTGCCATGCAAATTGTTGTTGAGTCAATCTAACTACAAACTGGAAGACTTAGAAAGGAATGTAATCTTCCAGAATATACAGAGGAACAAGGAGCTTAAGATGATTTAACCCTGGAACTGCAATGCTAGTCTTTCATAATTGAGAAAATATTTTGGCAAAGGTGCCTTCTTATCCCACTTTTTTACCAGAGTAAAAATCCATCTTCGACCAGGATAAATACTAATGAGACACACGCAGAGGTGGAATGCGCCATAGAGGTATGCAGAAAAATGAGTGCCTCATGATGATTTAACTCTTGAACTGTACAACTAATCAATCATAAACGAAAAGAAAAAAAATATATGCCATTTTGTTCCCTGTTTTGCTAGATGAATGCATGTTGGGCCCAGCCAAATACAGTTATGACATATGAAGAGGGTGTGCCTCTTGCTGTATATGCAGAAAGGTGAGTGATTCAGGATAACAACCCTTGAACGACAATTCTTATCATAACTGATTATTCATACCATGAAAATATAAAACTATGTGTGTCTTCATTGCTCTCAATTTTGCCAGTTAACTCTCTTTACTGCCTGGCTAAATGAAATTAGAACACATAGAGGGGATGTGCCTCGTACGGTGTGCAAAAAATAAAAAGATTTCCTAGGAAGACTTAACCCTTACATTGCAGTATCAATTATGCATAATCGTCGAATACTTTATCATTTGTGCTTTGTTTACCCTCTTCTTTTGCTAGAGAATTCCATGGTGGATCAGGATCAATACATTTGGAACATATATATGGGGGATGTGCCACTCAAAGTATGTACAGATAAGTGAGTGGCCAAAATTGATTTTAGCTTTCATTTATAATGTGTATAATTGTCCCCAGTTTTGCCACAGAAATCCATGTTACTCGAGGCTAATGTAGCTGGAACACAGAGAAAGGAAATGCTCTTTACAGATTAAGATTTTGATGATACTTTTATCTATAATTGCAGTGTTAATTTCTCATAAGTGAAAAATACCCTGATATATGTGTCATTTTGTCTGCTGTTTTAACAGTGAAATCCATGTTGGGCTTGTCTGAATGTTGGAACACTTAGAAAGTATGAACCTCTAACACTATGCAGAGAAATGAGTGACCCAAGATTATTTATCCCCTGAATTGCAATGCTTATTTTCAACAACTGGAAAACGCATTACTGCATCTGCCATTTTGTGCTCGTTTTCTTTTATTTATGAAATCCATGTTGAACCATATTCAATACATATAGAGCAGTTAGGACGAATGTGCCATTTACGATACACACAGAGAAATAAGTGGCCCAGGGTGATTTAACCTTTGATTTGTAATGGTGACTATTAGTAAATGAGAAATACGTCACTATCTGTGCCTTAGTTGCCCCCATTTTTTTTGCCATTGAAAACCACGTTGACCCAAGCTAAGTACAGTCGTAACAAATAGAGGTGCTGATCCCTATACAGTATACACAGAGAAATGAGTGGCCCAAGATGATTTAGCCCTTTGATTGTGACGCTAATAATTCATAGTTAAAAACTGCTTTAGTATATGTGCCAAGTTTACCCTTTATTTTGGTAGCTAAATCTACGTTAGGCCAGACTATATACAACTGGGACTCACAGAAAGATATTACCTTTACAGCCGTTCAGAGAGATGAGGGGCCCAGGATGATTTGACCCTTGAATTACAAGGCTAGTTATTCATGACTGAAAAATGCATTATCATACGTGCCAATATTTCCCCGCTGTTTAGTCTATGAATTCATGTTGGGCAAGGCTAAGCACAGTTGGAACCAGTAGCGAATGTGGGCCTCTTGCCGTACATGCGGAGAAATGTGTGGCCCAAGATGATTAACTTCTGAACTACAAAGTTGAGCATTAGTAACTGAAAAATAGGGTACTATATGTGTCATCTTTGTCCCCCTGTTTTGCCACTGAAATCCATGTTTAGGCCAGGCTACATATAACTGGGACACACAGATGGCATATGCACCTTAAGATATTAATTGATTATCTCTCTCTCCCTCTCTCTCTCTCTCTCTCTCCCTCTCTCTCTCTCTCTCTCTCTCTCTCTCTCTC
>JAUTYZ010731250.1:0-13691 GCA_032273725.1 Panulirus interruptus | reverse complement strand
ACCGACTTAAATAACTGATCACGCACTGAAAGTAGAGTCTGCGCGTAATGATCATCATTAGAACAATCATAAATATCAACTACTCAGTGTAGTATATCGCTCGTTACTTATCAGTATTAATACGTACTTGTAATATGTCTTTAGAACCAGTGAATATTTCAGACGAGTATTTCATTACTTATTTTGCTGAGGTAAAAACAAATACAAACGTTACAGGGCGCCTTCCACGTGGCTCCACCTGGGCTGTGAGGGCGTGAAGCTGAGCCAGCGGCCAGCCAGCCTTCAGGTACCGTGTCCCCTGCGTACTCGCGGGCCGCTCTCGCCCAGCTAATTACATATCCCATTGTGATCCCACCTTCACGTCTGCCTGGGTACGTTTCTTCTGGAAATATCCTCCGTCCTTCACAGGAGCCGCACCTGGTGGCCATCAGTAACCTAGAGTAGTGTGCAACACATGTACTGGTCGGCTCGGGAACGCCTAACACATTGACCTTCTATTGGGTTCCTCGCTGTGAGAAATATTGGAAGTGTAGTGGTGTGGGGAAGCCTCGTGTGAGGAAGCGCGGCGCTGTGTATGGTCCAGGGGGCTCCTCCCACACGCCCCGCCCACATGCTAACCTCGCCCCTCGGCCCCCTGTCACTAGGTCTAATTCTGAGGGTGAGTTTCCTGCTCGCCCTGCCACCTGTACGGATGGATTATGGTGGTGATGGCTGGAGGAGGCCGCCCCAACTTACGCTCCCAGCACGCGGCTCCATCCCTAGAATCCTACAGAATGTCTTGTAAACATTTTTAGTTAAAAAATTCTCTGTGTGATAAAGAATATTTATTATGAATGTGTTTCTGGCATTTATGTTAAAGTTTGGAGCCATATCTTCAGTGAGCTGTAGATATATATACACCGATGATACGGGAAATTCACACTTCATAACATGATATTCCTGAAGATTTTTAAATGCATCACAACAGAATATGGTCATTCTAACCAAGATAAAAACGTAAAAAAGTACACAGTTGGAAATATGAAACTAACATAAAAACCAAGTTAACGAGATGAAAAGTAAAAAAGGAAAAAGTAGATCAGTACTCTTCGACATGTCAACACGGAGAGGAAAAGAGAATGGGGAACGTATACACGTAAACAGAACCTGTAGCCGAGAAACAGTGAAGTTGAGGAGGAAGGAGGCCATCACTGGGAATTCAGCCATGGAGTAACTAGATCGTCCGCCCACGCCGACTACCTGGGAGAGCTCCTCAACCACAAGACACGTCGCTTCTGGACAGCCTTGGACATACGCCCACTTCTACACCAAGCTTCCTCTTGACCAGGGGGTCAGCAGTACCTCACACCATTCTGTCACGGTTACCTTAGATGGTTCACCAAACTCCTCCCATTATGTTTATAAATACAGTCCAAGACTCTTTAACACCCAACCCTCATCCTCACTTCACACCACCGACCAGCCTCCCCGACACATCCGGCAACCACAATTCTCCCATGCTGGCGCCTCCCATCAGCTTCCCTCAATGACAGAAATATTAGAACCCAGAAACCTCTTGCCGGTCATGACGGTTAAATTTGGGAAGGCTGCACTCCATGCACGAACAGACAAATGATGGACTCCTTTGGAAGGAGAAAGTCATCGACGAGACTGTACAGACTCCTTTCCGTCTAATGACGATGAGATAGCCTCGCCGAAGATGACTGACTTCTCATTCGCAGTGTAACACCACTTGCCGGGATTACACCAGAAATGACACTAGTAGGGAAGACACCAGTAGAGATGAATCTATCAGGGATAACACCAGCAGAGATGACACTGTCAGAAATGACACCATCAAATATGAGACCAGCGGGAATGACATCGCCAAAGATGACACAAACAGGCACCACTCTATTCAGACATTATACACCAGGAGGAACAACAGCATGATCCAGCAGTAGGGGCGGCAAAGATACAGCAGGAGTGGTAGGGGTATGATAGGAGAGGAAGAGACATGGCTTCCTGGGAAAGGCAGTGCTACCGTGGGAGAGGCTGAGGGTACAGTATTAGGACCAGACGCACTGCAGTAGCAGCAGGGGCACAGGTATGGCAAGAGGAGCAAGGATATAATAGGGAAAGCAAAAGTACAACATGAGAAGTAGAGACGCAAAAGGAGGTACAGTTGTCTAGCCAAAGAGAAAGAGTTAAAGCAGAGAGAACAGAGGTACAATCGAAGGGGGAGGGAGCAGTGCGTGATGCAGGGGTAAAGTAGGAGGGGCAGGCATACCGCTAAAGGGGGAGGGAGCATTGCGTGTGGTGCAGGGTTGCCACTGAAGGTGGCACCAAACCTCGCGTGAGCAGGACCGAGCGTGCCCGGTGAGTAAGAGGGCGTACACTGCCGCCAGCCCAAACATCACCAATATACACAAAAAGAGGACGACGGAGATACATGTTGCAGAGAGGTATGGACGGCAGGGGGCACGGGCGGCTGGGAAGTATGGGCGGCTAGGAGGCATAGGTGACAGATGGGCATGGGTGGCTGGGAAGTATAGGCGACAGACGGACATGGATGATAGAGAGGTACGGGTAGGAGAGAGGCATGGGCGACGTGGGAAAATGCAGGAGTAGGGGGAGGGGACACAGCACGTAAGGGTCAGCGCGGAGAGTGAGCGTGTGCTCCTCCCGCCACGTAAAATGATCAACTTCCGGCGTGTGAAACTCTGAGCACACCTGGCCGCAGGACTTCCCTTCCCGGCTCCTCATGGCCGCAAGTCTTCCATCCGTGGCTCCTCATGGCCGCAGGGCTTCCCTCCGCGGTTCTTCGTGGCCGCAGAACTTCCATCCACGGCTCCTCATGGCTCTAGCTGAGTCGTACACCCGCTCACCCTTGTCAGCGTCGTTGCCCTCTAGATGTGTGCTACTACCGTCCGTCACAGTGGTGCCGGGCCAGGTAGTGGTAGCCCGGCGCAGATTAAAGGTGAGGAGGCGTAATGGCACACCGTGGTGGGACCAGCCGCCCTCTGCTTCATCACCTAGCAAGTCTCGGGTGCCCCTTCAGAGTATCACTGCCGCCAGAGACGGGCCTCGATGGATCGCGGCTTCTTCTCTCCTCCATATATGGCGTGAACTTCTCGACTTCTGCTACAGCACAGTCACCTTATCAGCTGGACTAGATCGATGTTCCTCTTCCAGTGTTAACTACAGTTAACGCTGGCCTCTCGAAATAACTTTGACAGAAAAACAGCTTGTAAAGCCGAACTTCCGTAAAAAAAAGAATTTGATCTTTAAAAATGATTCGGACCCTGACAGATAACTGTGCATGAATAACTTATACAGCTGCTGAGTAAATGAAACTACGACAAATCTTGTGAACCAGACTGAACCTCACAAGCATGTTATGAAACATAAAAACTCTCGAGTCTAAAATCATCCATCACGCTAGAGTTGGATGACACATCACTTCTGACGATGAAATAAGATATTCAAGCCGAGTCATCGACAACGGCAGCAATCCCATACTGAGTGTGGCGTTCTTGAAACATTAAGTTCCAGTATTATCTTATGGGGCTCCTGCAGTTTCAAGATTGAACTCCACCTGGAAGCAGAGAAACAATTGCCTTCTTTGGAAAGAGAAGGTCCCAACGAGACTACTCCTTTCCGTCTACTGACGATTGTACGGCTTCGCCGAAGGTAACTTCTCGCCCACCGAGGTTTCGAACACTTAACCGAAATTTGTCTCTCTAATCGGCTCCCTTTCCCTTGGGCAACGCTATTGAGGATGTCTCAGTATCCTGCCCAGGTCGGATCTACCTGACACAGGCTGCAGCCCCAGTATCTCGTATACAACAGTCTGTTCCTCATAATAGACTCATCAACCCTAACCCCTGTAGCTTGTTTGCAATGACTGAACTCGTTATGAGTTCCTTCTCACGTTCCCAGATGCCTGCTTCCTTTCCCAGGCAGACTCTCCCACAGTGTTGCTGCTCTCTCTCTCTCTCTCTCTCTCTCTCTCTCTCTCTCTCTCTCTCTCCTCTCTCTCTCTCTCTCATCAATCACTACCTCCCCTCATGTGCTTGAGCCTCTCTTGCGTGCTAATTCAGACACCAAGTAATAAGATGCTCACCAGACCTATGAAAGCGCATCTACATTTGGATGTTGAGAACTTTACAGTGCGTTCTTTAGGTTCCATCAGAACATAACAATGGCCTGTAAAAATTACCAGAAGGAAGCAACAGTGTTTCCTTAATTGTGATTCGCGCCATATTTCGGCAGAAGACAGTTGCTGAGGTCATTGAAGATTCTCCTCCAGCCCTCATTAGCGGTAGATGCGGGAGCCATTCATTGAACTTACCATTACCACACCTTTCTCTCCACACTCCCTCTCTGACTGCCTGGCCTTTTGTGTCTGGTTGGAGGCGGTTTCTTCTTGCTTTATCTGGTCGAATCAGTGTATGGTGGCCCACTGCTACGGTGGATGATACAGGCTGATCAAGATGATCCAGTGCTCGAGTGGATGACAGACTAGTCAGGATGAGCCACTCCTCGTGTGGATGATACACATTAGTCTACATCCAAACCTTCATTATAATTCCAGTGAGGGTAAGCCATGAGCAGCCTGAGGCTCTCGCGGCATCTCACTGTACTGTCCTTCCTCATCAAAACCCATACAATTCTCGTCGCTTCATCTCACTTCTCGAGACGTCCCTGGGATGAGCAGCATGATCTTTCCCCTGCTACTGGCGGGAATAGCTGTACTGTGCTCACACCTGACATTTATTGTGTCAGGTATTCGCTTGCACTGAGTGCACATAGTTCATTATATGATAGTGCAGACACACAACCAACATTATATATTTCTTGGACACGCCACAGTCAGGTGGTGAAGTTTGATACTCCCACACGGTACAACCAATGCAGTTGTAATGCACGAAGCAACGTTATAATCCACGCAAACTGTCGTGGTGAAGCAGTCATACATACAATGAACGGAGGTAATGTAGTCAGGCAATATTACGATACACGTATTCAGTCATAAACAAGTATCCTATCATGTACATAGGCAGCCATGACTAAAGCATTGTCATTTAATGCACAAAGGAAACCATCACTTGAGTACTGTTATGTAACGTTCGGAGGCAACCATGACTCAAGCACTCATACAATATACGTATGCAGCCAAGGCTCAAGCACTGTCATATGATGTAAGTAGGCAACCAACCTTACTCTTTCATTTCCTTATGATATAAGAAAACAATCATCTCATACAGCCAAATGCCCTTTTTTCGATCCAACACATGCAAATCCTGACAGAGTACCGTATTAAGAGTACTGCCTGTACTAAGTAGGAATTTCTGGTGGCTCGTCAGCGTCTGCCAAACCCTCGGCTCATCCATCTCCCCTGATTCTTCTTCAGAGAACCCAGTCTGAAACCTTACAAAGTACAAATAACTAAGGAAGGTAGGGAAAAATGCAACAGTCCCCTCTTAGAATATGAAATGACTGAAAAGGTGTTGCCAGGCGAGGAAAACTCCCCAAATAGCGATAAATCCCAGGTGGTACAGCAACAAAACACTGTTATAGACACCAAGTCATTTCACATGGAAGATCTTAACCTGTTTGATGGAGTGCACCACAATAAGAGAGTAGAAAGTGAAGGAAAAGTAAATGTAAGGAAGTAGAGGTGGGCGGGGAGCGGTGAGGAGGGCAGGAGGTACCACCTCCCAAGGGCAAGCGGCGGCGCTGCGGGTCGGGTCTGACCAAGATAATTGTGTTGCAACCTGGCAGGAACCTGGCTCGAGCTGCAGCAACAATTACAGACAACAACGTGTCATTAGTTGCAGATACGAATATGAAGTGATTTCATTATCCCCTGGAATCTTGGTTCAACTGTTGCCTTTTTTTTTTTACTCATTTCTGAAATTGATTTCGTCTAACTCGTAATCGTTCGGCCAATATGTAAATGGATATCTGACTCTGATCAGGTTTAAAGTACACAGGAGCGTCTAGTACAATGTGTTTTAATTAGAGAAGACATCTTAGCATTGTAAAGATACTGGTACAGAATGAGGATGAATGTTGACTCCCTTGTCTTCGTGGTATGGGAATACGAACAATTAATAATTTCACCTGAATTAGATTGAAGTTTATATATGTAAACATGTCCCTTACGCACGTCTTAGTGGCAAACCAAACACATTAGGCATCTAGCAAACTTATATGGATGTAGATAATTAAAGAGAGAACTTAGTTGGCCATCCCGACCTTCCTAATGCGTTGTTGCATGTAAGAGGTGACAACAAGCGTGTGTACTATAAGTGGGAAAGTCAGAGAATCGTGTTGACAGACACCTGAAAGGTTCCGTGCACACACGACATGGGCTGGGCTGGGCCGCCCGAATTACTACAGCCACTGCAACACGTGGGTACGAATCTATGAATATTTCTTAAACGGAAAAACAAGTGTAAGAGGAGCTCTGCCTCTTACTTACAGGCTGGTAGTTGTAAAATGTAGTGAAATATTTGTCGAGTAATTATCACCGGAGAGAATGAGTGAGGTTTATGATGTGGTGCAGAGGTGGGCAGCGAGGCGCCCGCAGACGACGGCCGATGCAACCCAGTGCCCGCCTTCCACCTGCCTGCCCACCTACCGCCACCATGCTAAATACCCTCGAGCACCCTGATGACAGAAAGAGGTAAGTCTTACAATAAACAAAGTGAGCCATAAAAAAAGTAAGATTTTCGCCGACTACGTTCACATTTTGCATGACGGCAAAGATAAGTCAAATAATCCAAAACCAAAGAGTTTCAGATGATTACAAAACACCGTGAGAGTTCACTAAGATACAGACAGAGGCGCGGCAGGTTTTATAGCACACACTAATGTTGACACAAGTAACTCCTGCCACACCAGTCAGAAGGAACACGCCAACTTGTACCCAGGACTCTACGTGGGGGGTGGGGGTCATTGCCTCCCTCCCTCCCACCCCGTCCGTCCGTCTGGACGTGGAGGGTGTAGGAAGCTGGAGAAGATGGGGGAGCCAGGCTTCGTGATGAACAGCTGAGGAAAGCAAGACGAATGAGGCGGAGGGAAATGCTGAAGGGCTTGAAGGGTAAAGTGCAAAGCAACAATAAGAATATTTATAAAGAGATGGATAGTAATGCTGGGAAGTAAAAAAGAAATGTAAGCGGTGAGAGATGAAACGCTGAATGTGTTGTCTACACAACTGAACAATGAATGAAAATGGATCATGCAATATGAGAATTAAGATAAACAGCCACATTAATATCGGGAGTGGAGAATTATTTTGAGGAAATTTCTGTGATTCTAGAGTTTGATCTCTAAACCAGCATCATTGGGATTCTTCAGCTCAGACAGTCTCTGCCCAAGAAGATGGCGACCGTCTCATATGAGACAGTGATAAATATAAGGGCAGCTGGAGTAAGTTCTCTGATTTATTACATACGACAGATCCATCATGCACATGGCTCCTCTCCGCTAGTGTGTGGTGCTGGCTGCTGATCCACTAATCGGTGAATCTGCTCCATCCATCTCCGACGTGAAGTGTTGTGGTTCAGATGAGAGGTGGGAGGCCGGGTACAGTTTGTGGAGGCATTACTGGAGAGCTGCTTCAAACTGGTAGTGATACCAAGATCCCTGAATCACAGGCTTTTCTTTTTCTGGTATATGTCACACAGAAAGTATTCCACCTCATGATGAGGAGGCATAATTATCCCTTTAAGTTACCAATGTATGCCGCTGCTCACTGCACTAAACAAAAACTTTTGATCTTTTGTTTTTGGCGCATATAGGAACTCAATTCATTTCAGCATAGCTCGAGTCCTCACCAGCTCTGACTCACATGCACGAAGTCGACAAGTGACAACCCTTTCCTTAAATGTCTTGTAAACGATGGCAGGAGTTGTGACGGAACTTTTGAGGTCCTTACTTAGATTTTACAACCCTGTGAGGTCCCGGTAGGAGTTACTTACATGGTCTCTTGCTTATAGTCTGTAACGAGATTCCAGATATTTGCCACAAGAATAAAATTTCTTTACAGTTACTTTCGGATTAGTATTGCAATGATATAACTTTGTTCTAGTATTTTTTCGTGCTGGCATTCACTGTATATTGAGCTCGGACAGTAGACTGTGATCAGATTGCAGTATAACCGGCAATTTTACTGCCAGCGACTTAAAATTTCTTCATGATAGATTCTTTAAGAGACCCAGTAGTGGCTCTTAAATATCTGAACGTGAGGGTAAAGCAGATTCCATTAAATTTCTTTTGAATTAGAAAGAGAATCCAGTCTTTTGGAGTCTCCTCGAAGATGTCTAAGCCCTTCTCGTACCATATTTCATAGTAGTGTAGTACACTGCGACATCAGGTCCGACTTACCATGTTGTGCTTGGTGTCTCCAGTATCTAAATGAATGGACTGAAGTACGTGTTTTTAGCATACAAATGCTTCTTGTCTTTATCTATGATGTGAAACTTAGGTATTGAATATCGTACTAGAGATACGAATCTTATTACCAAGTGCAACAGCAAGTTTGCCAAGTACCAGTCAAGGGACAATGTAACGGACCACAAACTTTTCTATCAGACTGCCTTCCGTGAGACCTCCTGCCGCTGTATAATGGAACACACATCCCCTCTCATAAGCCGATCCTTCTGACTAGATAAGAGTAAACTAAATAACCTCTTTTACTTAAACAAGTCGATCGACGAAAGAAAGGCTTCCAAAGAAAACTTTCACTCCGACATTTGCAGGACGAGAGTCACATGGTGAGCGTCTTAACTGCTTACTGGACATATTCAGTTGAATAATGGATGGTGCATAGAAGGGAAGAAAATGAATGCTGCACAGAAAAGAGAAGACCGAATGAAATATAGAAAGATTGACAACGAAAGAGCTTTTATAAATAGGTACTGAAGAATATGAAAGATGGATGAAGAGGAAGATGAGCTGCAATGAAATGGATGATGGATGGCAAGTGAAGGAATGAGATAACTATAACTATTCATATGAGGAGGGTGGAGTGGCAAGGACCGATGCTGCGATGAGCAACATCGTCGCTCCGGTCAGAAGTGTCTATGTTTGAGTACAGTCTTCAACTATTCGCTAATTACCGGAAAGAAATTATCAGATGATTTAATCAGCCAATTCTGAACAAATGAGCGAGCAAAATCAGCCTACTAGTGTTCTTTGACATTAACATTACAAACAGATTAATAGTAAGACGAGTGAGCGAATATATAGTGAGTATGAATTATAACAAATGTTTGACCACGCTCAGAATATAACGGACAGCCGAGCGCGAACATAAAATCTAGCCAAGTGGCGGGTGTGGGCGGACCCGCGGGTGCTGTGTCGTGACCAGAGAGACACACATGTTTGAAGACCACGTTTCATTTGTGTCCTTGATGCCTGGAGCCGAAACCACCAGAGGTCCTCAGTGAGTCTTGTGCTTTCATTCGTCGACAACTGTGATGGGTCTCTGGGCTCTGTAGGAACAGCCTCGCCCACACTCCACTCCCATATCTGCTTCAACCACAAACAACCGCTGGTACCTCCAGCATCTTGCTCCAACATCCACCTAAGCTATCACCGTTTGCCTTCAACATCCTCACCTTGACCATGGTACCATATTCACGCAAATCCACTAACAAAAAACACGTTCTGTGGGTCAATTTACGACACCGAGTACCCGGCTGTTTTGAGCAGGGCCAGCACCACCTGGAACCAGTCCCTCCACACCAAAACTAACGACTTTACTGGGGGACGCGTTGTGAACTGTTCCCCTCTCGTGCCAGGGTTGTGGCTTCGCTCTACCCTACCATCAGTAAATGAATGTTGAACATGTTGTGTCCGAGTGTCTTCATGTATTCTTTTACGCTCTCTTCCAGTATCATTTCCTGCCTCTGTTGGTGCTCAGGAAAGCTAATAAATGTGACTTAAAATGTGTAATTCCGTTCTTACTTTCTAATTCGGACGCAGCAGCTCCCCCTTCCATCCTAACAGCTTATGTCCCATCTAGAACTCAAGTTCTCCTCCTTAGAAGCGTCTCTCCATCCCACCAAGCCCATCCACACATCACCCACCATCCCTTTCCATATACCACCCACATGATCCACAGGACCTTCGCTTTCAAACAACTTCCAAACTCCTCTACGACTCCTTCCCCTCCATCCCCCTCTTAAAAAGAATCCCACCCTCCTCTAAATCCACTAGACTATTCCTTCCTTCACTCCCACCACAGTACCTTAACCATCCACCACGAAACGAATTTTATACACACACACATACACACCCACCAGAGAATCTCATTCGCTCATACTTCCTCTTGGCGATGTGACTACCAAGTAGTGAGTTTTCTTACACCAGTGTAAGTGTGGCAATTTAGCTAGTACACATGTGCGATGAGCTTAGCTAGGACACAGGCTCGATGGACTCATGTCTAATAGCTTTCACTGAGACTGACGACACACTCGCAAATTTTCTCTTGTTTGAAGCTGCTGGTGAATAAAAAAAAACATCAAAATAATGCTATTTAGTGCACAGATCATGAAGTGAACTTCTTGCATATCCAATGATCTATCTGAAAGAAACCTATTCCATAAACAGTGATCTCAAGTGAAGCCCTTGCATAAGTAGTGATCTGCCTGAGGTGAACCTCTCGCGTAGGTGTCAATATGCCGTAAGAACACGATGTCTGCCTGTCCAATATAGGAAGATTTTTGGACAACTCATGGAAAATATAGTAGGGTAAGGTATGGCCTGTGATGTGTTCAAGTGTGATGACTCGAGCTGCAGATGACTTCAGGTTGCAGGTTATCGCGTACAGACTAGGTAAGGTCAGGCTGACGTATGTTAGTGCCAGATGTGGCACAGTAGCTGTACTCTCACTCTTCTACTCGTGAGAGCGAGCGCACCACATAATCATGTTATCTAGCACTGTGAGTACAGAGAGAGCAGTTTCTTCCAGGGGTGTGAGAGGTACGAGACAGTCATCCCTTCCGGTGGTGTGCGGGTGTGAGACAGACATCCTTTCCAATAGTGTAAGGGTATGACACAGTCAACCCCTCCAACGTGAGGTGGTGATGCAGCTAGCAATTAATGACAGGAGCTGAGGCCTCAACAGTCTCAGCAGTGCGTCGCTTGCACATCTCCCTGATGTCTGCCACAGGTTACCACGCATTCTTGTCACAATCGTTTGTGAATCAGTAACGAGTGGCAGATGATGCCAAGTTCTGCTAGTGACTAGAGAATCCGAGGCTGTTGTGTCGTGAGGTCACATGGGCGGAAAATTTGGTGTTACTGCCTTGCGGTTCCGCTTGTGGGCCAAGTGATGCTGGGCTCTGGCCGCGGCGCCCTCCACCCACATGTACGAATTCGTCATTGTCTGCTGTGTAATGAGAAAGCTTTCATCGTGGTGGGCCTGAGTGACAGCATACCTGGGCCTCACACGGCGAGCCCCATCTCAGTAACCCTCCGCCATCACTTAGGCCTACGCTCTTCCTTCTGACCCATCCAAAGACATGGTCTTGCGGCGGTGGGGATGTGGAAACTTTCCAGTACTGTGTCCCTGGTACAGTAACATGAGTTGCAGGGAGGAACTCTCTGGTGGCGACAATATAGCGCGTTCTACAAAGTCGGCAGTTGTAAGTTCTAGTGCAGGATATCACAGAGAGAGAGAGGCTGAATGGTCCGTCGGTTTACAACATAGAGCAGTTTTAACATTATAGGTGTCTGGCTGAAGTGGCCTTTTTGCTCGTACTTTGCTTGAACTTGGTTATCGCCAGCAACGCAACTGTCTTCTTCTTATGGATACAGCTGGTGAACAAGAACTTAATTCAAGTGACTGAGTAGCCAATGGAGATCCTTAAATTAAATGATGCGCCAGACGAACGTATGAAGGGAGGGCTGGGAATGCCCGGCCGGTTGAAGTGAGTATGAAAGCAAGTCACGATCACCCTCTGGTCTGCTGGCAGTATAATGAGTCACAGATACTGTGATGAAAGTCAGCTCCGCCAGAAGGCACAGACGAAATAAACTAATTATATTGAAAATTATAAAAATCTTTTACCTTGCCATTTCGTCCTCCAGCGCTTGCTGTTAAGTTAATGACAAAAGGTAATACATCCAACCCAACTTATTCTATATCGGGCGGCTGTCGGTAAAAACAGGAATTTTTCCTCTTTCTGTGGAGGTCATGTGTTGTGTTCCTGATGTACAAGATACCAAACTCGAAATAGAATGAGACAGAGTGAGGCTGAGGGGCGAGTGGTGGGAGGGGCAGCGACGTGCCCCAGCCCTCGGCCTCGCCAACTACGTCTCCCCACCACCACCACCACCACCACGGTTTTCTCTCGCATTCAACCTGTACATACATAACACAGAGAAACCCTGACGGAATGTTAACACTGCTCCAGGTCCTCATAAACATGGGCGTAGCATGTAAATGATCTAACTTTCATGGTAACAGACCATCAAGCCATACACATGGTCTACCATTATGATTCCGGACCAATATTTAGCTGTGTCCGGATCATGAGGAGTTGCCATCAGTATGGTGAAAATATTCCGATGCAGCTCAGGGGATGGAATACACTGGTTCATCACTCGGCCACAAAACAGCTGTGTGGCCGACGGGAGAGAAAGCTGGCCATCACCGTCTCTCTTACCGTCACTTGCTGAGTCGTAGTTTTTCACCGTAATCGATATTCTAATTTGCTCTCCGTGTCCTTACTTTGCAATGGTGTTCCTATTCTCCTTCCCACACTCTACTACATCTCTTCCGGAGGCAACGCTGCTCTACCAAGCCTTATTATGACCAAGAGAACTTCCGTTCCTTTCTTATTAGTACATATGTGTTAGTCTGGTCTGCACTGTAGACTTAACCGTATGACCATGGTACTCTGGACACGAAAGAAAGTGTGTGAGAAGGAGTTACGAGCCAGAAGTACGAGACGTCATGAGGCAGAGATACGGCGTGCCACAGGGCATTTACAGGAGGTGCCTTGAGGCAGAGACAGGAGGTACCAAGAGGCAGGGTGTACCATAAGACAGAAGTAGGGGGTGCCATGAGGTAGAGGCAGGAGGTACCACAATGGGGACAAAAGATGCCTGTCATAAGGATGGGCCAGGAAATGCAATAAGGTATGGGCGCGAGACACCTTGAAATAAGGGCTGAAGGTACCGTGAGGTGGACAGGGGGTACGGTGAGGAAGAGACATTAGGTATAGTGAGGGAAAAACAGTTTCAGGAAGTACCGTGATGATGGGGTACGAAGTACTGTGATGAACGGCACAAAGTATTATGGCTAAGGAACAAAATGTACCGTAATGAAGGGACACGTTACGTGATGAAGGAACAAAATGCATCGTAATGAAGGGGCACAGGGTACCTTGAGGAATGGGTGAAAGTTATCGTGGGGAAAGGGTACAAGAGATCGTGAGGAAGAGTTTCAAGGTCTCGTGAGGAAGGAAACAGAGGGTACCATGGTGGGGGGAAACAATACCGTGAGGGTAGGGTTGGAAGGTACCATGACAGAGCAGGAGGTACCATGAGGATGGACAGGGGGAGAAGGGTTATCTTAACGGGTGGTAGGCAGGATGTGCCGGAAGGGATGGGCAAGAGGTGACATGACGGAGGGGCAGGAGGCATTGGGAAGGAGGTGGAGCACGACGGGAGACGGGTGAGCAGGTGTT
>JAUTYZ010731032.1:0-13692 GCA_032273725.1 Panulirus interruptus | reverse complement strand
TCGCTGACACAATGTCTTAAAATGTTTGAAAAGAGCCATGAACACCTACCTCTTCAGTAATTTGTCCTGCACTCTTCTCTTCCCCTGGTCGGCTCCGGGGTTGGAAGGAAGGAGAGGAATTTCCTGGGCCCCCAACCCACCATATTTTAAAACTTCTATTAACAAATAATTATTTGAATAAACCCATACAAACAAGGCTTTTTTTTTAATACAAAACAAGGCTTTTATATGTAACCAACACACACCCACTTTCTTCAAGCATTTTCTCAAAAAGTGCGCCCATACACTGATTAGGATCAAAGTCATCATTAAATATAACAGGGCATCTATACTGCATGCAATAATTGCATATGCAATAGCTCTGGTTTGCAATCATTTCTTGATGTGAGGATATCATTTCTATATCTCATCACACAGCGGGATAATCATGTCATGTTGCACAGCAGATGTAGTTCCTCTCACTACAAATATACTTTACAAGCATAAAGTACAACTTCTCAACTATTAAATTGCCTAATACAGTAAACAATTGTTGACTAACCATTCGGTTTCTAAACTGCTGCCTTGCATCACAATATTTGGGGGCACAATAAAAAAAAAATGCCCAATCCCATAAACATGGTTGATAGGAAGCTGAACTGGTCAGACTTCCAGTCCTTCTAAGTAGTTAAAGGTGATTTCCTTGTAACATGAACTCCACTCCGATCAATTTAACCTCCCTCCTACCGTAATTAATTCCATGTACCACAGGGCAAACGTTGTTGGACAACATTTTCAAACTCACCGCAAGCACTACAACCTAACACGACAGGGACGCGTGTATGACCTTCTCCTGCACAGACAAGAGGCACACTAAACGCACGCTTTTGTAGACAGCTGATCAGAGGCCGCGCCCACCGTGGCCAACTCGCCCGCTGATTGGTTGAAGCTCCTGCAAGAACGCGTCCTACGTTTGAGTCGTGAGTATGTAAATATTGATTATTTTTTCCACAACGCATCATCGTCTGTGAGTTTGTAAAGCTGTGATCAAAATGAGAATGAATGAACTCTACCAAAATAAGAGAGAAGAAAACTACAACACCGGATCATTCATTATGATTTCATTCGAATAAACGTTGCAAGTCTTGGAAGAACAAAGATGAAAAGCAGGAATGTTTGAATGATCTCGTAACAATGATCCTCATAAATTCATTTGCATTCACGAAAATGATAATGCCAAGATGTATGAGAGACGTCAAAGATACGGACATATTTCTGACAATAATTTATATCTTATATTTACCCCAAGACCTGTCTCTAAGGAAGAGTCCTGGTGTTACCCAGGATCTCTTTCTAAACGCTCCTGCAGCCCAAGGATGCGCTACCTCTGCAGCAGGGGAATGTGAACTCCTTTGGAGCGAGAAGTTCCCAGTGACTTCTCTCCCGCGGCGGGAGGGTGGTAACACGTAATACATACAGTATATATACATATATATATATGTAAAAGACTCAGTCCTGGATTCCCTTGTGTACGTAATTTCTTTCAGTCCGCTCTACTTGCTCAGTCTGTCTCGCTTATGAGAACTGCTTCTGTAGACTCAAATATAGTTAGGATTTCCTGGTGGGGACCAACGTAACCTTCTCCAAATTCCAGTTCAACGCCTCTAAAACGGTTTCTTCCTACTTATAAAACTTTTCATTTTTTAATTTCTATTGGCTCGTAACTCCACCAATTAACACAAGAAACATACTTGGTACTACTGTAAAATAAAATCTTCCTTCGAAAACCCTCACTAATGAAGCAGCTTCGTCTGCCTGATGAGAAATATGAATCGTTTTGACGCCTGTTTACCCTTTCCTAAGCAGTGACAACACCTATTCAAAGGACTGATAATCACTAATTCTTCCTTGTATGGAGTACCACTCTTAAGTCTTGGGTGTTAATACCTCTTAATATTCTAAACATAAGCCAGAATGGCATTGTCAAAAACGTGCCCTAGTCGTGGCCAATTTGGATGAAAAGGAAACATAGAGTATGAAAAAATTATGAAGAAAATATCAGTCTCAGCTCCCCAGGTGTTAACACCAAGCTTCACTCCCAAATACCTTAACTCATCCACAACTTGAGTTCTTCACTATTCAATTTGATATTACACAGTGACATCCCATCTCTCTCAGAAACTAAAATCTTACTTTCTTTTTTCATAAACCTTCAGTATAATCTTCCTGCATACATAAAAGTGACCCCACTTCGAACCAAAATCCTCCGATTCAGTTGTCCATGTACATTACGAGAAGTCAAAACATCCTAAAACTGATATGTTCACTTTATTACATACCCCTTTTAAAGACAGATAATACTTTACCTAATCAAAAAGGAAAACCTCCTTAAAGCTTAATCTATATTTCAAATTATCTACTGCATCAACAGCTATGAGCTCAAAGATAATTTACTAGGAAATGCTGAAACATTTCCCAACTTTTCTCTTACCAATTAGTTGTCTTGGCAACAACGCTGAGAAACAAAATCTAAATTAATAAGAAAAATTCTACCCTATTCTAATAGAATTATAAAGATATGAAGACCTGACTACATAAAGCATTAATTAGCATTTCTTTGTCTATGGTTCAGTTGCTGCCATGAGACTCGTGACTGGTAAATTCTTTTCAAGAGCAAAGATCAACTCTTTTCATTGATTTTTAGTGCCACGGGCTATGCAAACAGCGTAATCTTAACCTGCCAGTTTAATAATTCTACCTAGGTCTAAACTTGTGCCTAGCATTACTACCTTGTGCTACAGTGGGCATATTGGTCACTCAGGATGCAATGCTACCAGGAAGTAATAGAGTACAACTCAGAAAGTGTGGTAGAGTTTGTATGAAATTTGCTGCACAGCCAATCCCATCCCTGCATTTACTATATTCAACATAGCACTATGAAAAATTATAACTGCCATTTTCGGAAATATTTACCAGCCAGCAGGTTTTGATTTAGCAAAGGCAGTTGGATACTGCATAAACTATAATATCTTGAGCAACATGGAATATAACTAATACAAGTGCTCATATTCACACTATTAGACATAGATAAATAGCATGACAATCGTCTGGAGCAAATTCTTCTTTCTCTGCAAATATGGTGCAAAGAATTTCAGAATGGATATCAGAAGGACAGCCAATACAGTTAACTTAAAATGCAAGTAAACTGCTAAATCAACATGTACTTCTGCTAATATCTCATATTACACTAAAACCTGATGGTGAGTCCATTGAATGAAGTATTTAAGAAGATTCTGGATGTAACACTTGTTTTAACTGAAGAAGATGGCTTAAAAGATCAAGATACATAAGAGAATTACTAATCTCTCAAGAAAATATGAAAATGCATCACAACAGATGAAGCTGTTTTGCATGGAACTGTGTACCTCACTTTGTTATAATCGACTGAAACATGTCTTTGTTATCTTTGAATAACTAATGAAATACAAGCACTAGGAATTAACTCAAGATGGATGTAATAATAACACTGAATGATGAAAATTGGGGAAATATAAAGTCCTTCGCAGGTACACAAATAAAATCAAAGCACATTATGCAACAGTTGAATATGAACATGTGAAAATAATGAGATAGTGAGCAGTAAGTAATGGCAAAGGCTGAAGATGAGATGAACAAAATGCAAAAACACTCGAGAGATACTAGAATGGGTGGGAGTGTGGATATGTACTGTGATATATCAAGGTTCCTATGGTCACTGACAATCCTGGAAACGTCATGGAATTAAAAGTTATCTTGGATACGTCTTAGAAAATTGCAAAAATCTTGTCATGCATGGAAAAATCATGGAAAATCAGAAAGTAAATTTCATCATGGTTCGTGAAGGTTTAACATATGCCATCTTACATTTTAGTAGAGGATGGAGCGTATTGGAATAGATCTAGCTTAGGATTATGGCCGTATCTTCCTGTTGCTAACAATTATGATGTAGCTACCTAACAAAATACCAAGTTGCTATACGAATTAAGAATGGTTCAGAGAAAACATTATATACAAATGAATGTTTATTCAAGATGAGAACATTTTACTGACAATGACTCACAGATTCACGCACAATCACACCAGATCTAACAATATGTGAGCTTATATAAGTCATGTGAAATACATCTTTCTATAACATGGCTCTATCTGATTATCTAAACAAAACCTGTTGGCCTAAACATTTTTACAATCTTTGGAAAATGTAGACTTTCTAAGACCTACAGCATAAAAATTAACCTTTATTTTTTTTTACTATTGTAATCACTTTCTAAGGAGGCTGAAATACCAAAGAAATCTTGTGAGGCACATCAGATAACACAATACTTGTTTCCACTGACCCAATCTTTTAGCACCATTAACTTACTGAAATACATTGCATTACGTGAAATGTTGTAGATCAGGTGGCCTTCGTTATCTGGGAAAGCACTAGTGGAAGGTGTGTTTTCATCTGCAAACAGTTCTCTTTTCTGACTATATTCATCCTGCAGAAATCATGATTGTCTGGCTCATATTCTCATAGCCCTCACTACCTCTCAAAGAACAGTTTTAAATTTCAATTCACCATTAATCAATTTTCCTCACTTGTATGTTTCTATACCTTCTCTTAATTCTCTACATTTACCTTTCTACGTGAATACTTGAGAAAACAATCCTAATTCTTCCCATATCCCTAATTTCATATTGCAAGTGACAAACACACCACCACCACACCAACTGGCAGAATTTGGCCAGCAAATGTTTTGATCACTATTTATGGACTGAAGGATGTGATGATCAAATATCTGATAACGATTCTGAATGTCAGTGACATCTAGATGCCGATTCAAATCAGCGGCACAATACAGAATAATGTGTAATTTATGAAAGTGCTTTATAAGACAGTATATTCTTTCGTGGAAACTGAAAGTCTTTAGCAAACTTTATCAATGGATTATTTTGTTCAATCAATAAGTTTCAAATAACTTTACATCTGGACAGCAGGTTTTGCATGGCCCATCCTAGAAAGGGATAAGGTCTGACAAAAAAGATCAATAATTAAGACTTCTAAAGTGTATAAAAAATGCAGTCACTATCTTATAAAAGACTGTACATAGCTTATAACTTCTAGAAACTGTCTTTCATTTCCATGGCAAACATAAACCCACAAAGTGAATCTAATAATCTTTATAGTGGACATGCAAAGCAAAGCTTTATGTACAAAATCAAACCCCATACACACCCACAAGACCACTTTACTTTTAGTATGAAAAATCTTAAAAGCTATTCCTTGAAAATTCAGAATTTTTTCTATATGCTTCTATACAGCCACAAAGAGGTGTTAGGACTGACTGCATTAATATCTAGATATTCTATCTCTAAAAATTTCCTCACTGAAAAAGATACATTACTTCTGAAACTTATCTTATAGTTAATAAAAAGTGAAAAAAAAGAGCATTCCTCTTATCTTCAATCTGTGTAACAGTAACCACACATTAATAGAGATATGGTGTCATAACATCACACTCTACATCAGTATAGTATACTTATCATATACATTCTATTAAACAGAGAGGAATGAATACATAACATGTACTTCCCAAAATGTAAGCTTTCTACACAATCAAAAAATGAGAAGCTCAGACACTTCCCATTTTCCTTTTATCTTACAATTTTTGTATGGTGAAATTTGCATTCACAGTGTTGATCATTACTCATGTACAATGTGATATGGCTTAACAGTTCAAAATAGATATAAATGAATCAAGGACTAATTTGTAAGAATGTTCCTCTTATGTGTTCTCCTTTAATAACATAAAATGTTCATCTTAAAATTAAGGTGGCATGAGAATCTTGTGCCATGTCAAAATGACTTATGATGATAAGGCTATAATCAGAAGGTAAACCTTTTAGTCTTTAGTAAGTCTAAGAACTTGTCACTTCCTTTCTAATATAAGAAAAAAAAAGTCAAAAATAATTTTGCATTCTAATTTCATCTGCAAACTGGAATAAAATTTCTTGTGTAAGTGTAACTTACTCATCATGACATTCTGTACTCGATCTATCAAGAAGACCCTTAAAAAATGTCTAAAATATACTGGTCAGAATCTACACTTGTACCCAAAGATGTTTGTCTATTTACTTCAAATTAATTCTCATGAATTTTACCTGTTTGTTGATTCCCAATCTGAAAATAACCAATGCAATATCTTCTGTATTGAAGAGTAACAAAGTGAAATTTCATTGAAAATCAAAGCAATTATTAAGTGCTGAAATAATAATGAGTAAGTACAATATAATGCATGTAAAAATGGGTACTCTTTAATTAACAAATTTTAAATGCTCGTCAATAAAAAATGTATCTCTGTCATGAGACACTTGTTCTCTTTACTTATTCATGTCATATCCTTTGGGGAACATGAAATTTTCTTTTACTCAATAAGCTTCTTTGCCTTAAAGAACTTGCGGAGGTAGAGGACTTGCCAAGTGGCCAGACCAATGAGGCAGCAGAGTGAAAACAATGAGAGGTACAGCACACGAGAATTTGTAGACTCTGCAAAACAAGAAATAATTAAGAAAGCTGTGATGGAAAATTTTGAACAAACCGAGAATTAAGACTAATAAAGTTACACTATCATCTCCAAACAAATAACCAGCCTTCCCTTGGTCTTAAAATGCCCAATTGCAAAACCAAGTTTATTGGTCAAAGACGCAAAAATAACACAATGCTTTTCAGGAGCAAGACATTCTGCCAATATTTGCTTAATAGATACATCACAATTTCGAATGCAGTGGCAAAGCTTAAAACCACACAACCAACAATCAAAACATGTACACTTATCAACCAAGTTCATTCACTTACATTAGATCTTTTGCCCCCTTAATTAACACAGGACCTGAAATTTCTGCATGTTCTAATCATTTCAATTCGAGCAATTCATGCAGTATTCATGCTCTACTTTAGGTTTTGCTAAAATCTTTCACTTGGCAACAGCATTTTTTATTCTAACTGCAAAAAAAGGTCAATAGCTATTCTTTTTGAGCAACAGAGGGACCTTAATGCTGTACAAAAATAAAGTAAAATGATATAAATGTTGTTCATAATACTTCAAAATTTTGGCAACTTTATGGAGTACAGCTGCCAAAACAGTCAGATTTCTAAGTATTCTTTCATAAATAATTGTAAATGATAAATGCTATTTGGTTGTTTACATGCAATGCCAAGAGTATCAAAAATGTTTGTACACATTTTTTCCTAAATTTTTATAATATTTATCTTATCTATCTAAATATGTATAAAAATGCATATACTCGTTTGGCAACACTCTCCTAAAATTGCACATGACCCAAAATAAACTTCCCCTCACACCACACCTTACATACACCACCACTAAGCTGACGTACTGTACTCTTTCAGCTCAACAGTAACTGTAGAATGGTAATAATAAAACATTCAAAATTTTAAAAGAAATTCATATCAGGCTAGGTGTGTGTAAAGGGAAGAAGGACCCCCTCCCCTTTCCACATACATTTCTGCCCTCCCTCCAGTGATGAGCGAGTAACTGTAGCCTTTAAGCCCCATCCCACGTTGTTGGATAGACAGAAAGAAAACACATAAGCATCTTTTTACTATAATTGAAAATTAAAGTAAACCTTGGATGTTAGAAAAACTTGGTGCAGTTTTCATAGGTTCTATTGATTTCTGGAGGCATTTCGCCTAATATCATGGGAAATCAAATGGTTTTCATTGGGTCTGTTGATGTCTTAAATTTAAAAGTTTATACCTACTACCAGGGTAGGTCAAGTGTGTTTTCTAAGGTTCTGCTGCTAATAGCAGTGTTTCAACTACATTTACATTGATCAACCTCATTTTCTCTGATCTTTACAGCCCTCTCCACTATACGCTTATTCAACAACAATAACAGCAAAATGCAAATAATTCACACTTTTGGACAAAATATTTCCACAACACAAAAATATCATTATCTTGCTTTACCCCATATCTAATCTACTAATGACCAAAACAATCTGTACTCATCTTCTCCCCCTTGCTTGTTCCCATTCATTTAATTTCACTCAAACTATAACATCCAGTCTGTTGTTATCAAACATTTCCATGAATTCAACCTTACAGACTTATGCAACCAACTTTAGTAAAGTAAGAACTTCAAAAATTTCCCTTTTATTTTCCATAAATGTACAAATACAAGAAAATGCCCACTTTCAACTCCTGTATGATCCACAAATGAAACTCATGGGGGGATCCTACTAATTGCATCCTATTAACTACTGAATTCTCAGACAAAATAGTACACAAGTTTAAGGTATTCTATATATTCTTACCATTGGTGTCCCTCATCTCCTCCTCACGATGCCTCATGTAGGAAAAATCCTGCACAATGCTTTCACTGAGGTCCTCCAAGCGCTTCAGCTCAATCTCCAGGGGCTTCAACTTGGCTGCTTCACCCAACTATAAGATGATAAATATGCTTCAGTTACATGTAAGAATTTTTTCCTGTTCAAGTAAAATCTTTATCTATCTATCTATATCTCTGACACCCACTCCCTCGAGGAACTCCCTCAAGGGGGTGGCCATGGCAAAAGAGTCTCCATAACTGGTGAACTCAAGTGCCAATTCTTAGCCTTTAATGCCTCATCCTTAACAGCCCACTGGCAGGGGAGCAACTCTAGCACAGTGTTTCCAGAGGCTCCTACCTAATGTTCCTATCAATTACTTCTACCTAATGTTCCACCCAACCTAATGCTCCTGCCTAATGTTCATACCTAGTACTTCTACATAATGCTCCTGCCTGATGTTCTTATTACTACTTCTATCTACTGCTGTTACCATTTTGCCAAAAGACAGGGCCAGCGCATAGCACTCATCGCAGGAAAATCTAAAGTTATGAAGAATACGCTGTGAGAGTTAAGTAATGTCAAGTGTTATGTGTAACAAAGAGATTGTGTGTTTGCAGAGAAAATGCCAAAGTCCATGTGTGGGTGAGGCAGAAAGAAAAGACAGCTACCAGGGTCAGAGGAGTGCAACTTGACAACCAGTGAAGTGCTGGCTCACTACGCAGCCCTCATTAACCCTCCTGATACCCAGGCAGGTAGTGGCAGTAATATAACTCCCTGGTTAGTGGCTACGAACCAACTACTAACTACCTAAAATCTTTATCAAAACAGAATATTAACTTAAAATAACATCATGATACATCAATACTTTTCATGATAATATAATTTCCCTTTCATAGAAACAATTAATTTTTCACAAGAGCTGTAATCAAATCTCTCATGAGCTTACAAGTCACTGAGAAGAAATAGATGGATGCAAAACTTCAATGAACACTCCAAACATTAAATGTTATTCACACTATTCTTTTATTATGTTAAAAGCACAATTTTTGATGCATCTAATCAGCAAATAAAAGATAACTTACTTATTGCATTCAAGCTTCTCATTGCAAAATATAATTTCATACAGGTCAGAAATAAATGCTGACTGTTTTATTAAATATCAAATCTATGCTGATTATGCTAAAAGATTTTTTGTGAAGTGAATAAAACTATGCAGTATGCTTCACAATACATCTAAAACATGTTTTGAGTAGTGGCTCAGTAGTTGCAACACTTAACTGCTACACTGTTAAGCTGAGGGTCTCGGTCCAACAAAAGCCTACTTTCAATAGTCTGCCCCGAGCGCATCCAGATATAAGTGGGTACCTAATCCAAGTTTCTAAAATATCAAAGGTAGTCAAATGTGATCCTTCCTACATTAATCCCTTGTATCACAAACTAATAAACTAGTGTGGCATTCCAGTACAGTACTGAAAATCAACCCCAGTACGTCCCTAGAGTATACTACACGAGCTCTCCCCTGAACCCTTAGCCATCCTGATAACGCTTCAAATAACCTGCTTGCAAGAAGTCACCCTCAGTGAGGCTTATCAACATCAATGGATGGAAAGGAATACAGTCTCATCAAGGACCTTCTCGCTCCACGTGTCCATCATTTCCCTAGGGAGAGGAATGAAAGAATAAAACCCACACAAATTCTGTGTCTGAACAGAACAAGACACACATGGTAGGGATGTAAGTATGGAAGTGAAGAAAGGATTAAGGGACAATATAGTCCTCCCGACCCATACCTATAAAGTCGTAACACTGACATGGAATAAGTCACAGAGGTCAAGAATCCAGGCTGTGAAAATGAGTTATTTGAGAGGAGCATGTGGTATGACTAGATGGAATGAAGAAAGTAATAAGGGGGCGTATAAGAGATTTGGTATGGCATGGAATGCAATGGAAATGAATTGTAAGATTTAGTGAAACATAATACTTTGAGGTGGTTTGGGCATGTGGAAAGAATGAAAGATGGAGAGTTTACAAGGAGTGTATGATAGTACAATTTAAGGGGTTGGTGTGAGAGGAAGACCACCTGTGACGTGGGGAAATAGTGGAAGAATACCGGAGGGAGAGAAATGGGGATGAATGCATGGAATGGTGTAAGTGAGGGAGGCATGTAAGGATAAGGATAAGTGGAAACTCTTTTGATGTGGCCACCCCCTTAATGGGAGTTCATGGAGGGAACAGGCATCAGAGATAGATTAGACAGACTGCAGAAAATTACGAATAGGATAGGCTGCTGCTAATCTTCCCCTCCAGTATTATTACTTTATAAAAGAAGGAACAGAGGGAGGAGATAAAGGAGGGCTATTCCTTAAATCCTCATTCATATATTTGTAATGCAAACTTGAGAAGGTGGAAAGTAGAAAAATATTACGTAACCTTCAGACTCATTTTATGGGACTCCTGCACCTTTGAGGCTGCACTCCACAAGGAAGCAGGGTAAGGTGGGTTTCTTTGGGGTGAAAAGGTCCTTGACAGTGTTGCACTCGTTAACAGTTTGCTAAAGATGAGACAGCCTCACTGAAATTGACTTCTCACTCACAGTGTTGCCACTTGTAGGCTAACTCTATTTACAGCAACTACATTTGCTTTGAAAATAAAAAAGAACTACACACATTTACACCCTTCACGTGCAGAAAAGTGCATTATTCTTTTATGCAAAGTCTATGAAATAACCAAGTTAAGCTTAATTAATTTACTGGCCACCTGGATTATCTGAATCCCTCAAAAAATATCTGCCCATCTTTTCTCAAAGACAAGTTTTTTTTTATGTGACTAAAAGCACATTAGGCATAAATTCCATTTGACTTCACTTATAATCATGAGAGCAAATGGCTTGTATTTCTGAATGGAAAAGACAATTCAGAAGTGGAGTAGGAACCTGAACATCCAGCAGACTACAAGTCATCATACAAGCGCTTAACAAAAGATACTGCAATATAATAATGTGCAACATTCAAACAATCAAATTACTGCAAGGTGTGTGGCAGGGTGTTATCACACCACCTCACTCTCACCCAAAGTAAAATATAAGTTCTAAAAAGTTTCACGTGTGATGTAACATGAGCATATTTTCTTAACTTGGAAAGTGATTTCACTCACTCATGATAAAGAAAATCAAAAGATGGGTGGGAGTAACGGCACAAAACAAACACACATTATTCTCTAGCAACAAATCAACTAAAAGCTGCTAATGTTAGTTAATTAATCAGTAAAAAAAAAAATAGAAAAATGGCTAGATACCCACTCATTTCACTTAATATCTAGCAGCTTAAGTTAGTCTTCTCAGCTTTTCTAAACTAATCATGCAATAGTATCAATCTTTTAGTATATTATGCCACACCGGTAATTATCTTTCAAACCAATTCAATATTTTGAATGTGAAAAACCTCTATATCATAATTCACTGCAGCTTCCCTTGGCGAATCACCACAATTAACATGGTTCAAAACACATTTCACACAAGAGAAGCAGCCTCACTGACTACAAAACTATCCTGGTTAAAATTTCTATTAAAGATAAGACAAAATAGAATATTGTTTGCAATAAGTATGGCACACTCAGCTATATACTCTAGTGATATGAGTAATAAAACTGGTTTAGTCATCCAAACGTTGCATTATAAGGCTGTGCCACACGCTGAAGCCTACAAGCTGGGCTTGAGGCTTAACAGAGCATTCCAGTCACTGGTCTAAAGTAACTTACAAACTTCTGTTGAAGGATATGTATATACCAGTATGTGGAAAGAGAAATACAGCATTAGTGACATTTCTCTATACAATCATATTTACAAAGAAATTTCATTTCTAAACACATGTTATTTCATATCCATATAGCACAATTCAATCTCCTCAAAAACCTATGTGTGTGCGAGAGAAGAGACAAGAGAGGCTGATTACTATTCCTGTGTTACAATGAGAGAGTTTTACACTCGTGTTGCCATGTCTCTTAACACTGTATACATGCACTATGTCTTTGCTCCTATGCTTGTATGCACACACACCCATCCCAGCCTCAGCCAGGCACCCATTTATTGACCAGCCCAGAGGACAGGATGAACACCTAGGGTGGATGTAAGCCAATTCCCACGCCCAAGATTCTAACCCACGTGGATCTGACCCTAGGCTGGCCCGTGGACTTACAGTCAGTAACACTGACCACTAGACCACAGAGGTCAGTGTGTGTGTGTACCAATGGGTGAACAAAACACTGGATAAACTTATAGACAAAGGTGATATACTAACCTATCTATCAGTGGATCTTTTAAATAAACCTACATTTATCCATCATATATATCTATCTATCAACTTTAACTCCATTCCCAATTCTATGGGGTGGATCAAGTGCACACAGCAAATATGAACGGAAATTCAGCTAAAATCAGTTTGTTAAGTCATTCAAACCAAATCGTTAATTACAATACCACAGGTCAATATGGTGATACATGATCTACAAGAATAAATCCAGAAAATTTGAAAAAAAATGGAACCAAAGGTTTATTACCGAGGATCTTAACTCCTATTCTGAAATCATTCTTTTCACGACTAAAGTCCGCTTTACTTCAGTGAAAAAATCACTTAAAAATCAATCCCAAATAATTAAGAGAGAACATGACTCTCTCAAAATCTTTTTTTAAAAGAGTATGATTAAAGTATTGGACATAATGAATTTAAGATTATTAAAGATCATCACATCTGGATAAAGAAGCTATTCCTACAATCATACATAACAAAACTAATAAACAGTTAGATAAAACTTAAAGCAGATATTTAATATCTCAAAATCTTATCATGCAATGTTTGCCAAACAGATTCATTACTCCCTTGCTAATAATCTGAGTTTATCTATAGGATGCTTCCCCAGGCACTGCCCACTTGACAGTCAATATAACCCACTTGACAGTAAATATAACCAAAAGCAATTCGACTCACCGCCTCATATGTCTTGGCCTCCACCCCATGCTTGGTTTTGAGTGTGATCTCCTGCTGGATACCCCGCTGAGCTGTGGACATTAATATATGCTCCATTATGAATATTGAGCTCCGCTGTCAAAATCTGCTACTACAAGCAAAAGAAAACACACTGATCATAGCAACTTGGGACATTTTAAGGACTGCTTACAAAATTTCATTTCTACATTTCCCTTCCATTAGATACAGGGGGTGAAACAATCTTTCAATAACTGGCCCTGTGCCAAGAAATTGATGTTTACATTTTAATGTATTCACAATCTTTCTGCAAAGACCCATTATCCATATACATATGTTACCAAATATATGAATGAACTTG
>JAUTYZ010730922.1:0-13693 GCA_032273725.1 Panulirus interruptus | reverse complement strand
TTAAATATCATTAACAATGAAAACCTAAAGGTGTCTTATTAAAATGCGATGGAATAATTTCCTACATAAAATATGTTCAAGCGACAGCAACCAAAACACGCGAGAACTACTATCAAAGATAAAAAGACATTTCTCTGGTTTTTTCTAATTACTCCATTTGTCTGTTATGTAAGAATGTTAAGATGTTGCATATAAATAAGGCACATGCCAACACACACACACACACACATACGCTGCACGCAACATAAGGATACTAGGTGAGGCCAGGAGAAATACCTGGTTACAGATGGAAAAAAATAAAAGAAAAAAATATATAAGTATCTACTGGGATGCTACGTTCTACAGAAATCTGTTTATATCTTTACTTACCAAACTCGTGAGGAAAGACGCAAGAGGGCGGCTTTCCTAGAGTACGGGGGGCAGGCACACTGTATTCTAAATTAGGTGTAAAAGTTTACTAAAGGTTAATAATAATCGCTTTAATCCCCCTTTGAAAAGTTTTGACTCTAAACAAGCTGGATAGACAGACATAAACTAAACGATGCTAAGAAAAAAGTATTACTTTGATCTAGGAATACATATGTGTAACTATTCAAGCTTAGTCTTTAACAAGAAAGAAATATTTAACCTATGTAGTACAAGGTTTATTATGAGTTAATAAGAGAAGACGGCTACATTTTGGTATGACTTGGGTTTAGTAACTTTCCAACGGTATTTCGGTGAAAATGAAAAATAGATTACTTCTTTTTATATAATTTTCTATAAATAAAACTTTTAAGTCTTCAGGCCGATACCTTAAGTATGGTAAAAGACCTAGAAAATCTGCAAATGTGGGACATTTAGCATTACTGCTGAACTATCTCGTCATTGCTGGATATCAAAATCAATTACTGGAAAATTCTCACAGCATAACTACGTTCGCTAGGGAAACCAGTGACTGTGAAATAATCAACTACTAGTAATTCATGACGTAATTTTGTACTAAAGTCAATCGCTATTACCACTTATGTAAAAAACTAATCAACATTTATGAAGAAAGATATTACATGCAATATCAGAATAGAGAGACGAGGGATCGACTATGCTCACACTTAATAATGATAATTGATTTGGAAAGCAGAAAAGAAACAGTCCTTGGCACTGTAAATAAATAATAGTAATAAAAAAGACCGTAAATGTAAGAGGAAAATGTGAATTTTGTTAAGATAAAGTGTCCGGTAATATGCATGGTAACACATCAAAGATAGAGATAAAGACTATTTCGAAGAACATAAAGACAAAATCTCTTGTTGGACACAGATGATAGAGGGTTACGAAAGACGAGGGAAGGAAAACTGAGGCTCTACGTAGTTGTCACAGGTCAAAAACAAACTGCTAGGGTCTTAAGGAGAGTAACGAAGAAGAGCTTTGAACCATCAGGTGTGCCGAAGGTTTACGGAAGAAACGGAACAACGCTCACAACCGTATGGTTGTGGAACGCTTGTCACAGGAGAGCCGTTAGTAGAGTGATCCCAGCGGATACGGACCTCCTGGTGTTACTGTATTTGGGGAATGGACAGATGGGGATCTAAGACATTCTGGAGATACAGAATTGTGAAGAGTGGTTGGTTAATTTGGGCTTCAGGTCAGTGTCATCCAAGCCGTCAACATCATGTTATAGCCACCATCCGAAAAATCTTTAAACTCCTTCCTCAGGAGTAAGAGGATGGGCGATAAGAAAAAATAAAAACAACAACGGAGAACTGGTGTAGTATGGGCACATATAGAGATAATGATCTGAGAGAGAATAAAATTGTGTCTCAGTTAAATGGAAGAAGATATTGGGGAGGGTAGGCAGTGTATTGGATGGACAAGTGAGGGAGTACGTACGTGTATGACATGGGTGCAGGATGGGAAAATCTCTGGAAATGTGCCTGGACTATGGTTTGAGTGTTTTCAAAATGATGCCATACTGCTGAAGAATTGGGAAATTATCGTATATCAAGATCTTTTAGGCCATTCTAATATCGTTTTAAGAATGCAGAGCATAATCAACCCCTGGTGTCTCAGTGTTAGCAAGAAAGGAGGCAGACAAAAGCATTAAAAAGCGATGTTACCTGAACCAAGAGACGTGGGACCTTTGTATGATCCCCCGGGCTCACCCTATCCTCGTCCTCAGACTCTCCAGATGACTCGGGTAAAGAGGTCTTCCTCGTCCTCCTCGCTGGCGACGCATTAGTGGTAGAGGATGTGGAGGGTGCTGGGGTGGAGGTGGATGTAGCCTGGTTGTTAGGAGTACTACTGGTGGCTGTGTCATCGGTGATGTTATCTCTTCTTCTTCTTCGCCGGAATGAACCACTTTCTACTGGCTCTGTCTTCATTGGACTCGAGCTGTCCTCCTTCGGTTGTGGCGCTGAAGCTACGTCGTCTGATGGCGTGGGTCGCTTGCGAACCGTCTTAATTGTTACTGTCGGAACCACTTCCTCGGTTGCATCCTCTTGAACTGACGCTGGCGAGGCCTCGGCTGGAGCTGGAATGGGTGAGGGAGTTGGGGGCACCGGCGATGGTGAAGGTACCACAGGAGACGGCGTCTGAACTGGTGAGGGCGCACCTGGGGAGGGTGGAGCTGGAGATGAGCTGGCGACGGAAGACTCACTCACTTCTGCTCTGCTGGACGCCCCTAAACAAAAAGGCCATCGCGTTAAGTATTTGGTGTTAATGTCAAGGTAGTAACTTCAGATATCTATGACTGTAATGAAAAATAACTCGCTGGCGAATCTTGAGGTTAGCTGAAGACCATGCACATAGAGGTGCTTAGTGGCGGGCGTTTATCTAAGCATGAGGTAAAATCTAACAAAACGCAAAAAAGAAAATTATCAAGGGAAAATAATATAAAGTAGTAATTCATATGTTAAGTAATTAATAATAACACTCCGGTATTGCTATAACGACGGTTTTACTAAGCATTAAATCATTTGACTGTGGGAGACACATGTGAGGTAAACGCAGCATCATGCCGTCTGTGACACCATGCAGGGAGCACACAGCTGCTGTTGGACGCCACTAGCTTCTCCTGCTACGAACCCCACCTGCGTCGCTACTCGAGCCACGTCCCTTCCGTCGCCGCCGCCGCCTTCGCCTCTTGCTTGAGGTAAGGGCGCTCGAGGGCTCGCTCTCAGCTTCGCTTGGGTCCTTCGAGGAGACGTCCACGAGTCTGGGAGTGACTTCCTCATAATAGATTTCCTCACCCTCATCATCCTCCTCGTCGGGCTCGAATGGCTCGCTGACCAAAGCATTGATCTTATCAAGTGTGGCACTGCTGGTGTCTCTGAGGCTATCCAGTTGTCGCTTTACCTCGTACATAGTCTCGTAGTCATCTGGGGCAAGCTTGATGATCTGTTCCTCTGCGAGCTGCGTCGCTGCCGCCTCGTTGTAGTAAGTGTGAGGTGCGCTGTAGTAGCTCTGTGGAGTTTTTGGAGTCTTTTCCTCATCAGGATCCAGGACAGATGGAATATCCACCTCTGCGGCGTCCTTGCTCGTAACACTTACACCTCCGTCAGGCAGGTCCTTACTACTGACTGCAGAAGTCTTGGGCTCAGCTACAGCCTTCAAGAAGCGGTCCACAGGGGAAAGCTGCACCACGTCCGTGGGGTTGAACGGAAGAAACAGATCTAGAAGAAAGAGCATGCGTGGCCAGAGCAAGAAAGATAATGTCCATCCAAGTAGAACAAAAACTGAGGACGTTGAGAAGGCAAAAGGATTAGTTCATGATGTGAGAGCTGGAAGCTGCGGTAAGCAAGAAGCTCCAAAAGGCAGCAAGTGTGACGAAGGGATCACCAGTATTTCTGGTCTTTTGTCCCAAATCAAACCGAATTCCTTCCAAACTGAATTATTGAACGCATAACAAACTTTGTCACTTATTACCTGACAGTTATTAGATGTTATTCTTAAAAAAAAAAATTGAAACAAACGGTATGGCTTTTTAAGCATACTTTGGTGAACAAAATAAAGATATCTGAACAAGCGATACAGGAGAATACATAAGAAAAATAACATATACAGCAGAAGCTAATTTCATTACTGATACGACTCAGAATTTCATAACACAAACTGATATGACACAAAAAACTGGCGATTAACTACTTACTTTTTGATGTGGGTCGGGATATTACTCGACCAGACTCTGTCATTTCACTGATCTCCTCTGAAATGAGTCAGGGCAACACACGGGAAAATTAATGGTTGGAAACATCACAAGCCGAAGACTATGGCGTCAAAGTTATGGCGAGAGGAATTACTGGCAAATATTATTCAATCAATTATCTCAAATATTCTTGTCTTGACCATGGAAGACGCAGCAGAAATAAAAAGTTAATCTATATCCTGGCATTAGCTAAGCGAGGCAAGTGAGCGCAATCAACATTTAAAACCCAGTGTAAAACAGCGTCAGACAACGAAGCGATGGTGCTGGTACCTTCCTCAAGGATGGTGTCCAGGGTTCGAAGATGGTCATCGTCATCGGAGTCCGATCCCGTTACTGGGAATGAAAAATAAATTATTTTTTTTTCTCGAAGCAAACTAACCATTGCTCAAATCAGCCCTGTTAAATACTTACCGTAACTTATAAAACCCTAACACTTATACATTTTTGATAAGATCGATTATGTAATTGTTACGTTCAAAAGAAAGAATCCAGCATCAACTGTGATCCTTGGCCGAGGAATTAGGAAGACCCTTCACGTACCTTGGACAGTGATCTCCTCCTCATCCTCGGAAGGTTCTGGTGTAGCCACGGGTGCTTCCTGCGCCTCTGGGGTCACCGATCTGCTGTTGGACTCCCGGACTGATGTCTCGCGGGCCATAGCCTTTGCGATGGCCTTGCCGACGATTACAGTGGCCTTCTGAAGGGTGACGGGGCCGGTGCGAGTCTGGGCCATCCCCGGCTCATCCAGCGGCAGCCACGCCACAGGTCTTCCCTGTGTCTCCTCTGTTTCCTGCGGCTCCTCTGGTTCCTGCGGCTCCTCTGGCTCCTGCGGCTCCTCTGGCTCCTGCGGCTCTTCTGATTCCTCTCCCTCGGACTCTGTTGTGACACAAGAAACTTAAATCTTTCTATAAGACCTATTTTATATTAATCTGATAATGTCAAGGTGCAAAAAAAAAACAACCAATGTTAGCAGGTGAAAGTAATTCAAGTATGGATGGCAGAAATCAAATAAAAACAGCAGTGCGAAACATATGAGCTAAAGGGGGTATAGAATTAGTGAAGCAGCCGATAGTTGGGAGATGCGTGGTGAGAGAGGGTGAAAGGTGGGAGTGATGGCGGTGGTAGTGTGGAGGAAGCAGACCATACCTCCGGACACGAGTGACGCCACAGTTACCTGGGGTCCGCCCGCCACCCTCCGTCGCTGCGGCGGCCTCCACCTCCTCCTTCTCCTCCTCCTCTCCAGGGGTACTTTTAGCGCTTTCTGTTTTCTCAACCTCGTCACCCACGCATTCCTTCTCCTCTTGAGTGTGTTCGGCGGCGACGACTTGTTCCGTCTGTATAGTCTCAGACTTGACGTTTATGCTGGCAGCGCTGAGGGACAAACTTAGTCTGCCTGTAGTGACGCTCACTGACTCCTCTTCCTCACTCTCACTGCAGTCCTCCAAGATGAAGGAATTTCGCACCGAGTTCGGAGCAGATTTACTCTCGGGATGGGCGTCTGCGGCTGTGAGATGGGGCAAGGGATTATCTTGATCTAGCGGCAAACTGATTATTGCCTCACTATCTTCTAGCGGAGGCAGTTCTGGAACGGACGAATGAGCGGGTTCAAGCCGTGGAACAAGACTTTTATCGGTGGTGTGTTCATACACTTCGTTCTGAGTTGAAAGGCTGACAAGAAGAGTGCTCGAATATTTTGGCGTTTTCTTATGTGTCCGCTTTATATGATGTGGGGGCGGCTGGCTGGTGTGGGTGCTGGAGGTGACAGCATCGTGGGGGAGTGAGTGGAGGGGTAGTAGAGAGCCCTTGGGCGGCGGGCTCTCAGTGGCACGGGCGGAAGACTTAGTGTCAAGAGAAGAGATTGAGGGGGACGTCATGGAGTCCGGAGGGGCTGGGCTACGAGGCTCCTCGGAGTACTCAGATACAGACAGGTCAGCGTAGTGAGTGAAAGCCTTGAGAGGGTGCACCACAACATCTGTGGGGGACAGATCATCCCTCCATTAACAACAGTCTACTCGGGCTGCGACCACATCATACACTTGAGGTCGAAAGAGACTTAAGACGTGAAGTATGAAGATTTGGGTGAGAATGTGGACTAGGGCAGAGGAACCAATTAGGTCGGGGAGCCTCGCAAGTCGTCCCCCACACTATCACAGACGCCCGGGAACGATCTCTCTGCCACAGGCTGGTCTTCCACTTGCTATGCAAATGCACCGGTCATAAGAGCCTTAGGCCTTAAAGTGTAATGGGTGAAGTAAGCTTTTGTTATTGACCATAACTTAACCAAAGATGTTATACAAAAAAAAATATTCAAATAATAATTGTTTTTAATATGCCGACTTAGGAAGGAATACTGCAAGTTATTTCCCGAGCATCTGTTAGTGTTTAAGAAGTAAAATGAAAAGCCAAATTAAGAAGAGACACTCCAAACCTCCATATCTTCACACTTTTACAGCTTTGAGAAATGTCAGTGCAATACTGAAGTCAAGCATGCTTTCAGCAGATAAGCTGAAGTGAAAGTATTGAAAATAATCAGTTTGTTTTAAGCTACAAAGAGAAAATTTTACGGAAGGAGAAAATATAAATAAATGAAGAGTTCAAGTTTGTTTACATAACACAAACCGCTGCCATGATGTCAGCGGAAGGTGGTGACTGAGGCCCAGTCTGCAGGAGGTACTACACCCGGCCACACAAGCGGGTGGTTCTCATGGTGGTGACTGAGGCCCAGTCTGCTGGAGGCACTACACCCGGCCACATGAGGGATCGGTTCCCATGGTGACTGAGGCCCAGTCTGCAAGAGACACTAGCAACACTCGGCCACACACAACTTCGTATCTGTCTTTGAACCATGGTTCTCACACTTACTGGAACATGAAATTCCAAGGATTGTCGATTTTTGTCCAGCACGCCAAAAGGAGAGATAAGACTACTCATAATTATGTGATACGCTACTCTCCACAACTGGTGCCTATAGTTAAAACTGTCGACGGCATACATCTGGCCATCATCTAGGCTATTGTATGATATAATAGTCCTTTCTTACTTGAAAAGTTAAACCAAACCTCATATTGGCCTAGTGTTGCTGTGTTGGCATTCCAGAACCTCGACACCATGAAAAACCTATTCCCTCTTTGCATGTTGATTTTCAATTGTTGATTTGCACAATAAATTCAACAAAACATCGGTAATGTAGGTGTTTAAACACATGGCTAACGAAGGACGGGGTGGTGAAGCAGAGAAAAGACTAATACTTCCTCCCTGCATGTCTACCGGGGTATCAAGGTAGGGAGAGAGACACACACAAGACGAGAGCTACTTACTTCTTACCTTCTTTTCTTACGTACTGAAGCGTCTGTGCCTCCTGAAGGGTGTCCTTCGCTTCCTCTTCCTTCTCCTCCTGAGATTCTCCTGCACAAAGACAACACCACCGTCACCTAGTGATGTTAGGACTGCTGCCACCAAGACTTTGCACTCGCATGTTTTAAGTGTTACTGTTAACAGTGCTGGGAAGGTGTCACGCTAATGGGATAAGGAAAAAGCCTAGCCCACCCTCCCACACAACTGGGTCTAAGTCCAGCAGGGTAGTTACCACAGGGAGGCAACTCACTCAGTGAATCATATCTGACTCGACTTCATAAGGTGACCTTGGTTAATATTAAATCATCATTGTGAGTGGCATCTTTTTAGTAATAATCTAACTAGAACCTTTGCATTGAATTTACATCAATTCCTAAATGATAATAATGTTAAAAAGAGTAAGTTCACTTCATATGTCCTACGTGAACTTATATCTGTTAAACTTTTACCAACTACCATGCATGGATTTAAGTCACGCACCTTCACTTCTATTCGGCTAAAGAAAAACAAAAGAAAAGTGTAAAACAATTTATCGTGAGACCGAAATTTTCTACTGTAGGAAGCAAGAACACCAGGATCTGTGACCATGTTGAAGGGAAGGTGAGGGAGAACAATGATAATGCATAGGAAAGAACAAATGAAGTCTAGGTAGAGGGAGTGAGGAGAGTGGCAGGTGTTCAGGGAGGACTACGTCGACTAGAGCAGAAAGAGGAAAGGTGTGGGTGCTACAGGTGAAGAAATATCTTGCGGGCCTAGGTAGTGTGGTTGGTCTGGGCATAGATGAAGCTTAGGGCAGAGAGAGACAAGCTCGGCTGATTATTGAGGAGGTAGGAAGGTAGGGCGTGATGACATGGGGTGGAACAGGTACTGAAGATGCAGCTTAATCAAAGATCCGCAGTGACAACCGAAAAAGTTTAGCAACAAGAGTTAATTTTTAAAAAGAATAAAAAAAGAACATTTATATCTTAACTGTTGACTGGTTCTTGCTACGCTACGCTTAGAGTACACGAAAAACTGACATTACGAAACAAGTACAAAACTTGGTCAAAAAGCAACGTACACGAGACTGACATTACAAAACCAGTACAAAACGTGGTTAAAAAAGCACCATGTCCAGTTAGGTTACTATGAGGTAAGTAAGAACCAACGACTTCACCTTGAGGAGGAGGGTAACATATATAGTCACCAACATCCAGAGATTTTTCGTCTTTAATCAGACCTGATCAGCCTATTCAACATTTTCCCAAACGAATGGATATAACCGCCCTTATGTTACCATTTCCATTAAATGCATGCTCAAAATTAGGGCTGTTAGGGGCTTCCCGCAGTTAATGACTTTACTGTATGTTAGTGTTCTCATGTCAAAAAATTCAAAATAATCATGTATTTAGTAGAGCCATAAGATGCAACAATTCTGTGTTTTCACGAAATATATGATAATCACCGTTAATCATGAAAACAATGAACTGAATACACGAACTTTATACACAGACTTCGCCTACTTATAGCGAAGTCGCTAGCTCTTACTCCATTACCTGGCCATGACCTAACTTGATCTGGTGTTTCCCGCCATCACACATTCTTTATAACTTCTCTCTCTCTCTCGTACAGACAACTGAGGGAGATCCCACTGGGTACGGCAAATGTCTTGGAAATGAGGATGACAGGTGATGAGGGTCTATAAGCCAAAGGGAGACGATTGGTAAGGGCCTGTGGGACAGAAACAGAGGCAGAAACGGGTGATATGGATCTATGGGACAGACACGGGTGGTAAGGAACAGAGCGAGAGACGGATTGTGACTGTCTACGGGACATAGAAGCTTAAGCCTCTACAACACAAAGCACAAGACGAGCATCACACCTGAGGCGGAGTCGGAGAGGACGTCCATCTGGTCGGAGGGCGTGGTGGAGTAGGCCAACGCCATGCCTGCTGCCACCCGCGCAGGAAGCACCACGAAGAAACAGTCAAAAAAGCAGGTCAGTAAAGAGAGCAACGAAATAAGAAGGGAGAGGCCAAGACTGAAATATGCATCTGGAAGGAGACGATGGTAAATGTGTGATGAAAAAGAATATGAAATTATTAGAAAACAAAAGAAACATAATAACAGAACTAGGGCTTCATCTTGGCTGAAGGAAGGTAAGATTTCTTTTATATTTCCTCCATAACATGTGGCAGTTGTCTTATTAACTTGGGAATTGTATATGTGTTTCTACGATCAAGTTAAGCACCACTTATCCCATCGACTGTGCCATGGAGAGTATTCTCGGCATAAGACGGGAAGATGAACGCGATGTGAGGTGTGGGAAGGGAGATATGATGGCCCGATCCTGGTGTGAGGTTTGATGGACATTGTTACTCATGAGGTGAGTGTATGAGGTATGATATGAGCTATGATGGAGGGTGTGAGTTATGTCGTAGTAAGAGAATTGCATGGAATAAAATATGCATTGTAAGGTACGATGTGTGAGTTATGGTGTCAGAGATAACCCGACGTCCATATATATCTATATCATCATTATACTACAAAAAGTCCTGCAATATGCATCAGTTCGTCCACAGTGGAAGCTATAGTACCTGCTAACACATGATGCACATGATAAATAGATATTCCCTAACAAAATATGTACTCCATAAGAAGAGAGATATACAGTACAGCAATACAAAAATATGATGTAAAAAAATACGTCAAAGTTAAGAACGCTCGTACCTTACATATCATACGTGATATCTCTTAAAACAAGTACAAATAAAATAAAACAGATCATCTATTAATGTACTTAAAAAACCGCCACACTAAAGACTGTAGTGGAGTGAATCGCATGTTATGGCGTTTCCAGTGATTATGTGCTTAGGGACTGGTAATTCTGTGGGAAGGATGTGTTCACGGGTCGTGTCTTAGGGCTCAAGGGGGATAACACATACATGTGTGAGGGAGGGGTCATTGTGTATGCCAAATGATAACTTTTTTTTCTTGATTGCTGGTCAGTACAGCACAGAAGAAGGACAGGTTAATCCGGCGAATATCCTAGCTGGCCAATGTCACAGCTTGACACCAATATTGCCTGAGCCTAATTTCCTTTCCTTGTCTACCTTCCGCCGTGCGATGTCCCAGCATTGCATCTCCTCCAGGCGGCATCAGCCCTTTTGCAGATTCCTAATTCATGCGGTTCGATGTCTTCTACATTAAAATCAAACTTTTTATTTACTATCAGCCTTCTCTCGGGAAAGATAACTAAAACCGGGGCTGGTCTGGATGTTTGGAAGCATTGTACTGCTGCGATGTATATCTGATCTAGATGTCAGGCTGTGATCAAAGAAGACTGATGTTCATTTACTGAGCCGACAACCAGTTGGAAGCATCAGGCTTCGAGCCTAGTTATAGTCAATCTCCATTATCCCATAACAAATACAGTGCGGACATGTCCATCTCCTGCCACTCTGGCTTTACCAGTGTGGTGAAAACAGTCCTGTAATCAGAGGTTCCAATCCACACCAGGATTCGACAAGTGACTAGACAAGTCATTTACAATTCGATTATAGGAATAGGAAAGAATTTGGGTGCGACATTTGCGTAATTTCTTAGATTACACGCTACGAAAGGTCATTCAAAAAAATCTTTGGATGAGGTGTTCCTTAACAAGAGACAGCTTGAGATTTCAGGAAATACTGCTAGATATCCTACTCAAACAATACATAATGGGAAGGGTAACAGTAAGAAAGGAGTTAGAAGTGCATTGCAATGTTGATCGTATGTAATCCTCCAAAGTATTATGATGAACCAAAACAAGTATACATTAAAAACTATGAAGGAGCAATCAGGATGACAAATAATCATCAAAACGTGTGTCTTACTAGTAATGGGGGATCTCAATGATAAAGAGATTTCAAACAATATTGAGATGGAATGGAGAAGTACTGGAAAGCATTGAAATATTTAGATTGGACATATTAGAATGGGTTTTGACCCAGTAAGGCTCAAGAACCTGACGAAATATCTCCATATGTGCTACAGATGTGTGCAGATACACTTGAAATGTTCAAGATGTCGCCAGAAGAAGGTAAAACACCAAAAAAGTGAAAGATGGGAAACATCCTACATCTCTACAGAAATGGAGTCGAAGAGGATGTGCTGAGCTACAGACCACCCCCCTGACGAACATGGTCTCTAAGGTGTTGGAAAAGATAACCAGAAGGCAAATGTATGACCTTGCAGAGGGGAAAACTACGTAAGTAAGAGGCAACACGGCAATGGGAAAGGTAGTTATGGCCAACGAATCCCTTAGATTCCTACAAGAGAGTGAGTTCTGTTTTAGACAAAAGAAAGCTGTGTGGAATGTCTGTAGCTGGACAGCCAGAAAGAACTTGACTCTATACCACACAGAAGGTTGGTAAAGAAGCTGTTTCTCCAGACTAGAATAAGGTGGAGACTCCTTTAATGGATCGAGATTATCTTAGTGGATGGGAACAAAGGATGCATGTCAGAGGAGCCTTCTCAAATAGGGTTGAGGTCACCAGTGGCTTGCTGAAAGGTTCTGTTCTTGGGCCATGGCGCCTCTTCATCTATGTGAATGACTTGCTTGAAGCTATGGACTCCTACCTGAATGTTTGCTAATGAGGAGGAAATGAAAGTCAAGCTGGATCGTAACGACTTTAAAAGGGACCTAGACAAAATCCAAAGTTGATCTGATATATAGTTAATGAGATTCAACATGAATTGACGTAAAGTGGACACAGCAAAAGAAGGCGTTAATATGAATGTCATTTAGGGGGAAATAAACTGAAGGAATCTGTATGAGAGAGGGACTTAGGGGCTAATATCGTCCATAATCTGTCGCCAGAGTTCCACCTTCGGAGAATGGCAAAGGAGACAAAATGTCTTGTGTGAATATTAGAACTGTATTCAGGTACACGTATAAAGAATTATTCAGCAAACTTTAAACGTCGTACATTAAGCCAAAACTAGAATATCCTCCTCAAGTTTGGTCGCCATACTTACAGAAGCACAAAGAACTAATGGAGAGGGTCTGATGAAGAGCAAAAAGATGGCACTATAATTAAGAGAGCTAAGTTACAGGGAAGGCTAGAGGCCTTAAATATGGCCACCATGGAAGGGAGAGGAGTCAGGGATGACCTGATCATAACCTTTAAGTTTTTAACAAGACTGATGGCGTAGACAGTGAACAGTTCTTCAAGAGATATAGGGATAGAGCAACCAGAGGACATAACGTGAACTAGGCAGGAAATTTGTTAAATAAAAGAAGATGCATAGAAAGTAAACGAATGGAATAAATTGAAAGTGGATGTGGAACTCTCTACCTTCTCATGTCTTTCCCATTAACTAAGACCTGGCACATTTCAAAACACAGGGTTTTCACTTCTTCCAAAATTTGTAAATACTTTCCCTTGTCTTTTCGTTTTCCGTTTCTTAATTCTTTCTATATTTCAATTGGGGCCCGGCCTTGGTGTGGACTTTTGTCCGTGACTGGAGCCTTCAACATGAAAACAAAAAATACAGCATTTTAAGAATCTGTAAGGTAAAAGAGAATGTTCAAAAGATGGGGCCTCCAGATTGTACAAGACAAATAGGTAATTACACACACACACACACACACACACACACACACACACACACACAGCAAAATCGAGGGAATGGAATATCCTAACTATGGTGAAAGATTTAAAGAAGATTAGCAAGAAGAGAAAGATACATGTTGATCTCGACAGGGGATGGAATTGAAGGCGAAGTGCTTGGAAAAAAAAACGTTATAACAAGGAAGACGCGGAGTAATTAAGCTCGCAAAAATGGCTTGGCACATCCCAAAAAGTTATCACGCCAAAACAGGTGAGAAGTTTAGCAAAGAAACTGGAAAGATTTTCTGACGTTCTTCCAAATGAAATGCAGGATAAGCACAGACAGCTTTAAGGGAAGGCGAGATGGGCAGCGTAAGAACAGTCTCAGGCGAGACCAAGATTCACAACCTTGCAGTGTGCCTGGCACCAGTAGACAACAGTGGTGTTAACAAAAAAGAAAACTCATATGCAGCGAATGCTCCGCTGCAGTCCTACCTAATGGATGTTTCCTCTCGTGGGGGCTCTTACTGTTGGTCCACTCTCTCTCTCTCTCTCTCTCTCTCTCTCTCTCTCTCTCTCTCTCT
>JAUTYZ010730921.1:9216-20055 GCA_032273725.1 Panulirus interruptus | reverse complement strand
AGTAACACTTTTTGCTCTTTCCCTTTGCTCCTTAAGTTGATTCGTTATGCCAGACGAAACGCTGTAATCATCTCTCACTCTTCACGCATGAAACGGTATTGGCTATACGTCAGGCGTGGAACTTTAACTGTACAGTCACCTTCCTCCTCTTGCCAGCAGACGCCAAAACGCCCCTCCATCCCATTATCATAATGATTAACCGCCTTTCGACAGCCGGGTTTAAGGTAAATATTGACTGGTTCCCTTACGACTGATATAGTGACCTGATGCTTCTTTAGGGCAGACACTGTTTACATACATAACAGACCTTAGCATTATCATATTTATGATGAGCGTATCTGAGTTTGGCTCACGTTCCGATTCCTACTAATATCAAATGTGTTGAATGGCATTACCGTTCGTTAGTAACGACGTGTTCCTCAGTGTGACATTAACTGACCACATGCCACACAGGTTATGCTGTGACCTATAGTCTATCACAGTAATGAACTTTAATGCTTTTCTTTTACTGTCTCCCTCACAGACTTCCTCTGTAACAATACCAGATATCGTTATGCTATGCTATATTGTCGTCAGCCCCGATACATCCCACTGGTTTCTCCCCGGGCGTCTCCGAGACCGTAGCACTGGGGTCTTGGCAAACTGATGCCTAATTGGTCGACATAAATAACCATCAGAAACGGAAAAAAAAGAATCATAAGTTTCATGGTTACCGCCCTAATGGCAACAGAAGCGTTATCCGATACATAAAACAACAAATGCGTATCGACCCAGGGGATATATAACGTAACTGTTCAAAACCTGACTGTCTTCTTTCACGGCATATCCGGGTTCCCTGTGAGGTATTGGAGGCTGCAAAGAACTTTCCACGTTTTCGTAGTTATAAACATTTATCACAGAGTTTCTATGTATCTATTTTCGAACCATTAAATATATAATGTACGTCAACACAATACAATTTAGCCAATATGTAACTTTACATCACTTAATGTTCAACTAATCACCACTAAATGTATTATGTACAAACCATAAAATTTGCTCTGTAAAACTTCCTGTACTATGTAGACAGACTTCACTCATGTGCTTATCCAAAGCGAAGAAGTATCCAGCCCCACCCTGATCTTAGGTCTTTGTGATTAATTAATTAGTTACAATTATGACCCCCAAATCATGTAATTCCTCGGTTGCATATTTTCAGCCGAATTGCTGCCTGAATTCAATAAACCGTTCTTTATCTATTCTTATTTATTTATCTATACTGTTCTCAAACATTTCATTTCCAACACTTCCACCTTCCTTTGCACATGCTCATCTATAGCCCATGCCTCGCACCCATATAACATTGTTGGAACTACAATTCCTTCAAACATACCCATTTTTGCCCTCCCAGATAACGGCCTCTCTTCCCACACATTTTTCAGCGCTCCCAGAATCTTCGCCCCCTCGCCCACCCTATGATTCACTTCCGCTTCCAGTAGAAGAATATTCTAGTTTTGGCCTTATGTGTTTGCTCCTGGAGGAGGTATGAGATAAATGACCAGCATCGAAAGTCTTCGACCAGCAGGAAAGTTTAGAAATCTTGTCTTTCGTACATTATTCACCTCCTCACAAAACATCTTATTCTCCATAAAGTTTAATGATACTCGCTCACCCCAACTGTCATTACCCTCTTTGTCAACCCCTGCACTTTCCTCTTGACCTCCTGCCGCTTTCTCTCATATGTCTCCTAATCATTTGCACTCCTTCCCACCACTCACTACCCTATCTAATTTGCCCACCTCCCACCTTACGTATGCCACATGCATCTCTCGCACATGCCATCACTGCTTCCCTAAATACCATCCATTCCTCACTCACTCCTCTGGCTTCGTTTACTCTCTCCTTTTGCCATTCTGTACTCAATCTTTTCCAAATTTACTTATTCTCGCCACTCTCTTCTCTCCCATAATGTTTCCTCTTTTCCAAAAGCCACTATAAACATCTTCATCCTCGCTTCCACAAGGCAATGATCAGACATCCCACCAGCTGCCCCTCTCAGCACATTCACACCCAAAAGTCTTTTACACGCCTATCAGTTAGCATGCAATCCAATACTGCTCGCTGACCATCTTTCCTACTCACGTACGTATATTTGTGTATGACACCCAAATTAGTGTTGCCAGCTATGGCTTGGCCACTCCATTTGAAGAAGCATATGGATCTAATAGAGAAGGTTTAGAGGAGAGTCAGACGGCACCTGAAATAAAAACGTTAAGTGCCACTAAGTGGTTAGCAGGAATGATTCCTGCCCACATTGCGAGAGAATAGACAAACGAGACGTATGATCATAACATTCAAGTTTATGAAATAAAAGAGAGTCTTAAGTTCTTTCATATCTGCAAAGATAAATCCATAGAAGGTCACAACAAGAAACTAGCAAGGAACACATTCCAATTGATGTGAAGAAGGTTATCTTCAGTAACAGAGTGGCGGAGGAATGGAATACGGTAAGGGATGAACTGGTGAATGATGACGGTATAGTGAAATGTAAATTACTGTGTGATGGTAGAGAAGCTTCAAGAGATGGGGCCCCATGAGTGTAGAACTCCCTCCCCGTACTGTACAAAAAGGTAATTACACAGACACACATCTATACAAACATATACTGTACATACACATGACTCCTTACATAGACGTAAACACACACATGAACATTACACATACACACTACATACAAAACACCGCCCAGTTTCTTCTCGGTCACTTCACTCAAATGTCAGCCAGCCATCTACAGACGTCCCCTTCGCCTTAAGATGAACTGAACATCAAACAACTGCCCGGCGTGGAGGCCAGAGCGGCGGAGTGCAGCCAGGGGGTCTGTGTGGGGGGAGCAACCTGAACACACCCACACTGATGGAAACGGACCCTGCCCTCTCACCCGCATACACTGCTGTGTAACCCCTCCCACACCCGGGGCCTTTCCTACCTCAACCTACACCCTCGTCAACCCATACACGCTTTTGATTTATGGGTCATTCCTTATCTCTCCCAGGTCTTTCACGATACCCAACTGGTTTACGGCAAAGTCTTCGTCCGTCTGGTGTCCTGCATTGTTTTTCATGATCTTCGTTTCCCCCATACCGGAGGAGCTGTTATTTTAGCCCCATCACAAAGCATGTTGTTCTGGGAAGCCCAGTTGAAGACTTCGTTCACGTCTCTATGTAGCCATTCAACATCCTCTGTTGTGATTTTCATTCTTCTACTGTCATCTGCAAAGTGTGATGTGGAACTGTGGCTCGTGTTAGCGTCAATATCAGACATGAGTAACAGGAGGGGTACAAGTACCTAGCATTTAGCTGTATGCTGCATATATTCTACAGGAGATGGTATATGTCTGATATATTCTGCGTTAGATGTATCCTTGTTGGGTATATTCTGGCTGGCTATAATCTGGGTGGATATAGGCTGGTTGGCTATATTCTGGCTGGCTATATTCTGGCTGGCTATATTCTGGCTGGCTATATTCTAGCTGGCTATAGTCTTGATGGCTATACGCGTGTCATTTTTAATCCACATACGACCAGTGAGTCGAAAGAAGGTAGTATACAGGAGGAAAAAGGAACAGATGAAGGAAAAGAAGATCAGAGGAAGAAGAAGGAGGAGGAGGAGGAGTAGAGACTATTCTTGTAAACTGGAGTAATAAGACAGACAAATAAAAAAAAATTAAGGAATGTATTTGGAGTGGTACAAGTCGCACGACGAAAATTCTGCGATGCGATAGGCTGTAACAGAGAGTGATCCAATAGGCTCCGACACAGCTATAGCGGGAGAGCCCACTCAGGAAATTTAAGTTGAAAGTGGAGGCGGGGAAACTTCTTGCATAAACATGGTTACAGAAGGAGACTTTTAGGACGGTGACTCAGGCATGGAGGGAGTGGGGGACGGAAGAAAGTGGGAAGCCAGGAGACTCTCTCAGGCCCGGCCACAGACACGGAGAGCGGGAGACACGACGCTGAGAATGAACAACAAATCCGAGGGATGGACAGAGTCTGTAGATGCTACGCGAAGGGAAGCTGCATGTATGGCAAGACTGGCATATCATACTCTGGGGAAACTGTATCTCTAAACACCCTGGGAAATGTATGAAATGGCTGAAGAAAGGTTAGAGCGAGTGGAAAAAAATGCAGATTCTACCAGAGAAAACTGTGCTAATCATGACTAGAGATAAGGCGCTGCTTTTGAACGAGTTCTGTGAGAACCACCACATCATCAGGGACAGTGAGGCATATCCCTCGTGCCCATCAGAATACACGTCCTTTTTTAGTGACAGACACCCGGCCAAACGGAGGCAGGGAAGAACTACCAGAGGGGGAAATGACACTGACTTCCCTCTCCAGAACGATGAGGGAACTGAAAGCTCTCTGCCAAGTTCAGCAGAACAGAGCATATTAACCCCCCAAAACAACACAGAGACAAGACATGCAGTGGCCTTCATATATGCCAACATTCGGGGACTAAAATCACAGTGAAGAAACAAAATCCCATTCATATAAGTGGCTTTGCTGTACGAGTCAAGTGCAGTATTTGAGGCCTTCACTGAAGCACACATACAAAGACCATATGAATAGTGAGGTGTGGATCCCAAAGTACAGCCTCTACTTATGCGACAGGACAGATCACATGGAGGAGTAAGACTGTATACAGCAGATAAACTCATAACAACTGGACTCCTCAAATGATGTAGCAGAAGCACTCGTTGTCAAGACTGAACACCCAAACCTGGTCATTGCAGTGATCTATAGACCACCTGACGCAAAGCCTCATGAGTTTACGGAACAAATGAGAAACAGAGAATCATGTCTTGACCTCCTCGGAAACCCAGGGCCAAAATAAAGGTCTTCGGAGACAAGCAGGAGATAACATCGTGGCTGAAGACACTGACACTGGAAGCAGCTTGGACGAACAGCTGCAAAAAAGAGAAAGTTATTCAGTGCGAAAAGTTCTCCCTCAGCCAACAAATAACAAAAACAACCTGAGGAAATAACATCTGGACTTAATCTTTACAAATAATGTGGACCTAATGTTTGACACCACCATCTCATCTCAAACTCTCAATTCTCTGATCTAAATCTTATTGAAGTAAAAACAAGCTTGGATGCTGAATCGCCTCGTCAGAACACACGTAACAGTGGAGGTGTTTTCAGTCATTTCAGTTTTAACAGAAAACGGATAAACTGGGAGAGTATGATCAGAGAGATGTCTGCAACACAATGGGGAACCCTGCGGGGTACCAAAACAGATGAGGAATGGGTAAGTGAATGACCACTTTGGTACTCCAAACATGTAACAGACTTACACCAGCGGAGAAGAAAGCACAGAAGGTCTAGGTTGGAACGAGAAAGACGAGCACTTTACAGGAGGCGCAAAAGAACAGCAGACTTTATAAAGAAGCCAACAAAGGAGAGAAAACCTGTCAAGTGAATCATCGGACATAGACCATAAACTCAATATGTCATATGGAACGCAGAAAATATAATAAGAAAAAGCCATTAATGAACTGAGAAATAACCCAAAATACTTTTACTCACATGCCAAACGCAAATCCAGAACCACAAATCCCATTGGCCCACAAATAAACGGAAGGTCTCTTTACAGATAACTGCCAGGAGATTGAGTGCGGTTCTCATGAGACAGTATGAATCGGTAGTGGGCGAGCCAAATCCAACATTAATGATAATGACCCAACAGACTTCTTCTACACAGTAATCGCTCAAGTCTTGCACATAGTTAATATCACCACCTCAACCAAGGATTTCGAGAGGGTCATTGAGAGCCTGGCCATGTACTCAGCCCCAGGCCCGGACTCATGGAACTCAGTCTTCATAAAGAAATGCAAGACGCATCTAGCACGAGCACGGAAGAAAAAGTCCTATAGATTCTGGCAGCATTCCCGAGAGTGTGAACCTCAACTCACGTCGCCCCACTCCATAATATGGAAGCAAAGCAATCCCAAATAAACTTTGGACCGATAGTATTAACATCGCACATCATTTGAAATCTTCCAAAAAGTCCTGAGAGGCAAACTGAATTAATTTATGAAGGTGAACAATCTACATAACCCAGGACAAAATGGTTTCAGGGCGGGAACATCTTGCCCCTCTCAGTTGCCTGACCACTCTGAAAGAATTGTTGAAGTTCTGGAAATGAAACAAAATGCTGACGTGATTTACACAGACTTTACAAAAAGCATTCAATAAATGTGAACATGGGGTTATAGCATATAAATGATGTGAATAACCCAAAAAAAATGCAAGATGGATGTACAACTTTTTAACAAACAGACTGCAACATGTTGTAAACCAGGCCATTTCCAGTGCCTCTACAGTAAAGAGTTCAGTCCCCAAAGATCCATGCTTGCTCCCCTCTTGTTCCTAATTCAAATTTCTAACACTGGTGTGAACAAAAGTCACAGTTTCATATCTTGCAGATGATACAAAAATAAGTAATAAATTTGTAACTATAGAGGATGCTGAATGGCTACACAGAACTACATAAAGTTTTCCACTGGGCCACCGAGAATAAGATGCTTTTCAATAGAGACAAGTTTCAACTCCTCTTGTATAGGGAAAATGAAGAAACCAAGAGCAACACAGAACACAAAATGGACACTCATATCTCAAATGAATGATGTGAAAGACCTTGGAGTAATAATGTCTGATGACCTTACTTTAAGAAAGAATAATAAAACAACAGCTGCTCTTCCAAAAAGATGGGTGCATGGGTCTGGCAGACTTTCGAGAAAAGGAAAGAAAAACTAATGACGATACTTTCAAATACGCTACTTTTCTCCGGAGTAGAATATTGCTAAGTACAAACTTTACCCTACAAGCCTTTAGAAAGGTCTTGGGTAACATCAGGACTCTCACAGAAAATGCTCCTAGGGTAGTTATAAAATAAGTAAATGGATAAATAAATAAATACAACAGGTAACACTCCTTCATTCATCCTTCCACCACCTTCTCAGTATTATCCTCAACCTCACTTCCTCCAACTGCAACAAGATCTTCTCTGTCAATCTTTCTTTACTCATCCTCTCCACATACATGAACCATTTCAGCACACCTTGGTCAGTCCTCTCTATCATAATATGCCCACTATCACACTTTCCTCATAAAAGTTTCTCAAAAACTCAACGTGCCTCACACCACAAGTCATCCTCAAGCATTTCATTTCAAGGACATCAATATGCTTCCTTTTCCTTGCATTCAAAACCCAAGAGTCATGTATCTGAAAGTATGGTAGTGCTAACAGTGTTGTACTTATGCAAACCTCCAAAAATTAAAGATAAAATCAATGTCATCAAAGGGAAGAATGTAAACACTTGGGGTCCCACACTCTACAGCTTGCTGCCAGCAAACTGCTTAAAAAAAATCAAAAGGAGACATACAAAGTCCTTCATCAATTTATTCCATCAACATGGTTTCAGGATAATGGTCCTCCAGTCTTCATGTTGTAACAGCCCACTTCAACAGAAAACAATGAAGACATCTTGGTCAAAGAACCAACGGCAGTAGTAAAGAAATGCTCTTGAAACCAACTTAAGGAAACTATTGGCATAACCATTAGCATTATTATCATAAATTTGAACACAAGCTTTGAGGAAATCAAGATTAAAATAGCATATAATCAAACAATAGAGATCTTACCTTCTACCAGAGCGGAGATGATGGGAAGTCCAGCCAGAGTAAGCAGGCACATCATAATGCATGAAAGCCGAGTTACTGCTGTGCTACCAGCCATTGCACAGCTGGCCCACCAAACTATGCCTCCACTTCACCAGGCTCAAATACTCCCTCTTATGGCCCTTCTAAACTGATATCCTGTCAGGCCTGGCATACGTGACAGGTAAATCTTATAAAATTAATTACATTTGTCCAACTAAACGGGTCCCTGTCATGTCCATTTTCTATGCAAATAATAACTTTTCCACCATCTCATTAAGGCCTCTGTCACTTTTAACTCTCACCAAAACTTTTTCTATTTGAATTTACTGCCACAAGATATGCACACACAGTTCCAAATATCCTACTCAAATTGGCATTCATGTAGGATACCGTTATTGAGCACTATCACACCTGAAGTAAGTTTCAGTAAATTACTGACATCTGAAAAGAATAAAAACAAGGGTGGAGATTACTTTTTCAAACAAAAGTCACACTCTTATAAATCTAAGGAATAAGAACTGTCTGCTAAAGAGTGAAATAACAGTAACATTACATCAAATAAAGGCTAATAATTTTTAAATAGTTTATCCCACTAACCATGAACTGGGTGTCGCAAATTCTCTCGCTATCATGATATCACTTCAGAGATTAAGAAGCCTAAAGGTGTTGAGACGATTTTTTTTGCATTGATTAGCAATTCAGATTCTACAAATTTCTAATGTCTAAGTAAATGTATTTTTGGTAATTGTATATCACATATAAAAGTGCAGATTTTGAAGAATGAAAAACCACCTCTCTACCATTAGAAAAGCTCCACAAGCTCGATGGGGGATTCAAACAGTTTTACCCAAATAATAACAAGTATCCACAAGAATTTACACTCCTTTCAACCATAATAATACATAAGTAGACAGAAATGCTTGTTTACAGAACTCAGTAACCATACAGCAGCTTACCTAGGTCTAGGACGTAACAGTGTGGAAGTGAGGTATCTCCAAGTGGCTTGCCACCCTCTTTCATTCACTGACTGCTGGTTTCTGTGCCTCAGGCCTGTTACTGTCATGAATAAAGAAACGATTTTTCAAAAAGAAAGGAGAGTAAGGATGAGAAGGGAAAACAAATGGATGACTACACATCTCAGCCTAGAGATATGATTTTCATCAAAACCTACATTGCTTGCCCATGGAAAGAGCCCTATGAGCATTTGACAGCAAAACCACAATAAGGAGGGTGTCTGTAAAAGAAGATAAAAATAAAGAAAGAACAACCGTAATGATAAATGAGGCCCATTTCTGGACCATATAAAAAGCCACCTAAGGGAGATAAAATAGATCTAAATAGTAACAAAGTCAAGTATGGGTTTGTCGAATGCAAAAGTCCCCTTTAGCTTATTTCGTCCAATGAGAAAGTCTTTGGGAAAGCCAAGGTACTAGCCACCATCCTTACATCATGAGCTCAAGCACACAACCCTATTTGTGAAAGGAAAACCAACTTTTTGATCCAACAAAAAGGATCCTTGCCAATAAGGACTTAAAGGATCTTGAATGAATGACCAATATTCTCCCACATAATTTTCTACGGTCACCCAAGTAATATTCTGTGGGACTAAGTAATTTTCTGTAGGATCCCCTAGCCACACCCAAGCCCCACAGACCTTTTCATGGTGCCCCTGACCAATATATATGTTCTGGTTCAGCCCACTGACAGCATGTCAATGGGCTGAACCAGAACCACTTCACTCTATACTATGAATACCTCACATCCTCCTACATGTTCAGGAATCAATCATTCAAAGCATCTTTCACTCCATCCTCCCACCTTCTTCTCAGTTTCTCCCTTCTTGATTTATCCACTTCTAACATGCATGCCCTCTTAGTCAGCCTCTTTTCACTCATACTCTCCATTTGTCTGAACCATTTCAGCACACCCTCTTCAGCTCTCTCATAAATCCTCTTTTTACAACTACATCTCTTTCTTACTATATAATTTCTTATTTAATCAACCCTCCTCACCCCACATATTGTTCATAAACATTTTATTTCCAACTCATTCACCCTCCTCTGAACTTTATTATCTATAGCCCATGCCTCACACCAATACAACACCACTTGAACTACTACACCATGAACATATCTGTCTTTGCCCTCACAGACAGTGACCTCTCTTTCCACACACTCCTCAATGCACCCATGTCCTTAGCCCCCTCAACCACCCTATGGGTTACTTTAAATCCTATGGTTTTATCTGCTGCCATATCCACTCCCAGGTATCTAAAACATTCCACTTCTTCCTGGTTCTCTCCATTCAAACTCACCTGTCTCTCTCCACTGCTTAATGTAAATACTTGCTTTTGTTCACATCAACTCTCAACTTTCTCCTTTCACACACTCTCCTGCACTCAAAAACTAGCTTCTGCAGTTATCAGGAAACAATAACAGACTCATCTCCAAAGCCCACCACCCTCAACAGGTGGCAGACCTGCTACACTCTCTGAGACCCTCACATTTCACCTCCCTTACCATTCCATCCACAAACAAGTTAAACAGCCATGGTGCCATTACACACCCCTGCCACAGACCTACATTCACCAAGAACCACTCAACCTCCTCTTTCTATACATACACCTACCTTATCATCTAGATAAAAATTCTTTACTAATCCTAGTAGCTTTCCTCCCACAACATATAACACCTCCTACAAGGTATCTGATGAATACCTGGTGAAGTCTTTAGGGGTCTTCTGCCCCACAGCCCAGGCTGCTGGGTTGGGTCGTAGGTCGACCAAGCTGTTGGAGGTCACAACCCACAGGCTCACATAGCCCCCACAGCCTGGCTGGTCTGGTATATTTTGTAGGTACTTGTCCAAGGCACACTTAAACTTCTCTAATGTGCCTGATTTGGTACACTTTGTAAATATCTGTCCAGATCTCAATTAAACTTTTCCACTGTGCATCCCATGGTGTTTCAGGTGGCTGCAGGCATGGTGCTGAAGTCTCCAACCCAGGATGTTTAAATCATCCTCTCTTTTTGTGCATATCACGCCTTTGGATTTCCCAGGTAATATTTTACAGTCTTCAATGCCTGATGTGCCTTTAAGAAGTTATTCCCAGTTTAAGTTGGAGGTATAGATGATGATA
>JAUTYZ010730810.1:1836-13700 GCA_032273725.1 Panulirus interruptus | reverse complement strand
GCTAGTCTTTTCCTGTTTTTTTATAAATATACTTTATTTTTCCTTCAGTGACTTCGTTTATCTCTCTCTCTACCGAGACCGTTGGTAGTGAGGTGGCAAAGAACAGTCTGATGTTTGCCTCTTCGGCTTCCTCCCTGAGAAATGATGGAATTCTGGGCACCGAGTGGGAAGGGGTCTTTCTGCGTGGTCTTCGTCTGTTTTAGTCTCCGATTGTGGTTCTGATGTGTAACGATTTTCCACTGTTATGTCTGTTTCTTCATATTCATACGATGTTAGCCCTGAATTGGGCAAACAGATATACTTGGCCAGCTGCTTCCCGTAACTCAGAATCTGGACATCTGAAGAAGGCCATTCATTTCCGGAAGCTGTCTGGCTGCTTTACCAGGAGATCCCGGCCTGGTGAAATTGAAGAGACGTGCGTGGATAATGGTGGTCATTATCTTGAAAGACATGTTGTTTCGTAGGTTGAGCACAGTTTTTTCTTCGCTACATGTTTTGCTTCCTGCAAAGCTTTCTTAGTTTCTACACATGTCTTATTCCGAGCTTCAAAGGATTTCTCTTTCAGCTCGATATTCTATATCTTTCATGACTTCTTTACCTGAAAGTCATGTGGCAGCCAGAGTCTTGTGATCTAGCTTGCAGTTTAGACAGGATGGGTTGGTTTTGTTTTTGTATTCTTGACCACAATCAGAGCAATACTTAGTCTTTATTTGGGCAACTGGTAGTGCTGCCATCATACTTATATCAGATCCAACAGGGATTAGTTTGACAGAATCCTTCTTGATCTATATAACTTGGACTTACATGTAGTTATTAAGTATGCAAAGCCTTTACTAAGTGGCTTGATGAGTGTAGAACTAGAGGAGCGAGTACTCCAGCAGGGACCCCGTCTATTCAGGGAGCTCCAGTCCAGTTCGGATTAGTTCCATCCCGCGGCCGCTCCACCTGTAACTGGAAGGTACGGTATCGGGGGCAATGAACGGGTGGGATCACAACCACAGGATGAAATCAACCCAGACCTGCTGAACCTATCCTCGTACCTCACACTTGCAGGTACCTAGATAGGATAGCACGCTGGTCTGTCCCGTGGTGGTGCCTATGGCCAACACCGGACTGGTAACCACAGTCCTCTTCTCTATTACACAGCGACCGTGGTCTCCAAGTGGTGTAGGATTTCAGAGCTGCCGAGCGTAAGACAAACGCCGGCAACTTTCTTGTGTATGTTTGTGTAGACATTAAAGTGGGCGAGACCGGAGTATCAGTTAAGCAGTTATAACGGCTCTAACGGCTCTCAGTCCCAGTCTGATGATGTGGGTTGTTCATCGGACGACATTTATCTATTTTTTTCAGGCTGTTGCAGCCCGCGATGCCTTAGCCAAGTGTTTGTATGGGGCATTATTTGATTGGATTGTCCTACAGGTGAACTACTCTCTCATTACGCTTAAGGAATCAGCCAGTGAACATAGTGGCAACTCTATTGGTGTGCTTGACATTTTTGGCTTTGAGGATTTTGGTCATAGTAACAGGTTAGTTGTGAAATTAAAAATAAATCTGTCTATCTATATCTCTGATGCTCTTACCCTCCAGAACTCCCATCAAGGGGTGGCCACGGCAAAAGAGTCTCCACTTATCCATCCTTATATGCCTCCCTCGCATAAACATAAGATAGAGTTCGGTTATTTTTAATTATTTGATCCATTAAATGCTGATGTGCTGTACATGGTATGTTATGCCCCTAGCAGGTAACTGTGAGTATGCTGTATACTGTATGAGGCTTTTAAAAATCTTGGGCATATTAAGTAGGGTAGTAGTGAGCCAGAGAACAGTTACTGGCAACTCAGACAATGTTTGAACATCCCTTGTCCATATTTTTGCAACTCAGCTGTTCTATACCCTCCAATATTGTTGAGGAGGATATTGCATCAATTGTACGCTGCCAAGGTAGCTGAGGAAAATGTATGTAAATAGTGTATATAAATTTATGTAAATAAATAAGGAGAGGTCACTGTGTGTAGGGGGCAAAGATGGGTATGTATGGAGGTATAATAGTCCCAACAGTGTTGTATGGATGTGAGGCATGGGTCTTAGATCAAAAAGTATGTAAAGAGGGGGTATCTGTGAGGAATGAAATGCTTGAGGACAATTTGTGATGTGAGGAGGGTTGATTGAGTAAGAAATGTTAGGGTAAAAGAGAGGTGCAGTAGTAAGAAGAGTTTGATTGAGAGAACTGAAATAGGTGTGTTGAAATGGTTTGGACCTATGGAGAGGATGACTAAGAGGATATATATGTTGGAAGTGGAGTTAACAAGGAAAAGGGGGAAACGAAGAGGAGGAGGTGGAAATATGGAGTGAAATATGCTTAGAGGTATCAGGGCTTGAACCTACAGGAAGGTGTGAGACATGCAAGAGATTGAGCGAATTAGATTGATGAGGTATAGAGGGAACGATGTGCTGTCATTGGAGTGAACCAGGTTATATGAAACAGATAGGAGAAACCATGGAAACGTCTATGGGGCCTGGTTGTGGATAGCGGGCTCCCCTGGCCACTTCACTTGACATGGTTTAGCCTGTTTACATCACGTTGACCCCTGTATACCACACTGTTCCAATTCACTCTATCCCTTACATGCCTTTCACCCTCCTGTATGTTCAGGACCTGAGCACTCAAAATCTTTTTCATCTCTGTCCTTCCATTTCCAATTTGCTCCTCCCATTCTTCCTGACCCCTCCACTTTTTTCATTCTCCTGGATGTAATACTGATTTATAGTGGTTAATTATAATTTGGCATATTTTTAAGGGATTCTTTACATAACTGTCACCTTCTTTAAATAGTCCAGTCTCTGATTTTCCCTTCTGGTGTTCATGTATGCATGTAGTGGTTTGGGATTTATTTCCATGCTTCTAATAACTTTTTTTCATGTGATCTTTGTTCTTTTCCGTGTGACTCCTTAATTTCTCTGTCAGCATTTATTATTTTTTTCATCTTATTGTTCCATTCTCTCTGCTAGTTGCATATCTTAATCTTTTCTTTCAATCTTGTTTTCAGTTCATCCATTGTTTTCTGTCCCTTGGAATCTTTCTCGTTATATTTTCTTTTATGTGGCACAAGTTCTGTAGTTAATTTATTTATATTGGTACTTAGATAAAAGACAACTATATTTATTTTTGCAGTACTGTCAGTAAGAACTTTAATCCAATTTTTCTGACTTTTATTACTTGCATTGTCCCATTTTGTCTGAGTAGAAGCTGAAGTTGTTTCTAATACATTTATTTTTTCTTATTTCATTCGTACTGTCTTGGTCTGTTTTTACTTTATAATATGTAGACATTTATGATATTATGATCTGAGACATTTGTTTTAGTGACTAAAGTGTCAGTGATTGCATTATATAGTTTGTATATATTGTGTTTTTATATTTTATAGGTGTATGTATGACCTAAATTAAATTGAGTATCTCAAATGGCCAGTAGTTTCTTTTCTGCTTTCTTTAATGTTCTAATGCTTTGTTAGCTTGTTTGAATTTAGATGTACATCCAAATTCTAAACCCTTTTTTTTTCCACTATATAGAATTAAAGTTACATGATCAAATTATTGTTGATTCTGTCTGGTTTATGTTCTTCAGTATCTCAATTTGAGGGAGCAGAAGAGGGTGTACTGAAATGGTTTGGACTTATGGAGAGAATGAGTGAGGAAAGGTTGACAAGGAGGATATATGTGAGAGAAGTGGAGGGAACAAGGGGAACGGGGTGACTAGATTGGAGATAGAAGGATGGAGTGATAAAGATTTTGAGCGATCGGGGCCTGAACATGCAGGAGGGGGAAAGGTGTGCGTGGTATATAGCGAATTGGAACAATGTGGTATACTGGGGTTTACCTGCTGTCAATGGAATGAACCAGGGCATGTGAAACATCTGTGGTAAACCATGGAAAGTTCTGTGGGGCCTAGCTGTGGTTTCAGTGCATTACTCATGATGGCTAGAGAATGGAGTGAGCGGATGTGGCCTTTCTTTTTCTGTTCATGGTCCTACCTCAATAATGCGGGAAACGGCAATCAAGTATGGAAAAAAAATTGAATCAATTTTTGTTAATACTTCACTGAACTCTGCCATTTTCTTTTTGGGGTGGTCTGTGAGTTAGTGTTAGTAGTAGTTAGGTTTGGCCTGTTTATTGTTAGTGATTTACATTTCTTCATATGATTTTGATATCTGATTTGCCTCAAACTTACTGAAGACGTAATGTGGTACACCACTTTGACTAATTTTGTCTCAGTCATCTCTAATTTCTTGTATCCTTAAAAACCACTCTCGCTTTTGATTTTCTCATTCATCTACGTTTCATTTAGTTTGACAAGTATTATGGTACTGTTCCTTGCATACACAAGATATTTTATCTTAATTCTGAAGTTGTCCTTGATTAAATTTGGCACATTCATATAACGATTTGGACAAGTTAAGCTGTTGTTCATCTGATCCTTCCTACCATGCTATGGCAGGAAATGGTAAACAAGTATAAGACAATTTTTGGATATTTTTTCATGTATTAATGAAATATTTAAAAAAAAATTATTCAATGCATTTTATAATGATGTCATGGCCAAATACCTTTTGATTCCTATCCCACCCACTGGCAAAATATGTTTTTATTCGTATCCTACCATTGTTTTGAGACCCTTGAGTATACGTACCTTGCTACCCCATCCATTACCAAAGCAAGCAACTACATCACACATCCTTGATGCAGAGCCATCTTCTTTGGGAATCACATACCCTCTGCCATCTCTTCTTGTGCACTTTCCTTACTTTCACATTAAGAACTCCTCACTTCATTTACGAAGTTAAATGTCTTGTGGAAAAGAAAAAAGAAGTGTATGGATTGTAAGTACAGGAAAGGTGTGTGAATGTTTGGGATGACTACAAGAGATGGTGGCAGAAGGTAAAGGGAAAGTTACAAGAACTGAAGAAGAAGGCAAAGGAGACATGGGGTGAGGGGATATTGATGAATTTCAGAAGGAATAAGAAAATGTTTTCGAAGGAGTTGAATAGTGTACAGAGAACAAGAGCATGTATGGGAGTTACAGTGAGGAGGGCAGATGGTGAAGTTGTAACAGGCAAAGAAAAGGCAAAAAAGAGATGAAATGAGTAATTCATTTACTCCTGAATGTTGTAAAAGTTCAGATGGTGCATAAGGTGTATTTGGGATTCTGTGGCATACGGAGGAAGATTATTATGGCAAATGGTACGTGAAAAGAGAGTGGGAAGTAAAGGCCTTGCCTAAGCTGAAGTGTGGCAAAAAGGCAGGGGTAGAACGAATTACAACTTAAGTTTCTCAAGAAAGAGGATGACAGTGTTGTTGATTGGTTAGTCAGGCTTTTTTATTATTTTTTGATGCACTTAAATAAAGGGGTGTTACTGGACTGCCTACATGAGCTTATACTGCAGGTAGAAAGTCATCATCAGCAAAGATGTATCATTGTCACCTGATGGAAGGAGTACTGTCTTGTTGAAGAACTTGTCACTCCAAAGGAGTCCATCTTTTCCTTGTTACTGACTGTTGTGCATCCTTAAAAACTGATGGAGCCCCATCAAAGGGATCGTGTGATTAATAAATTAGCAGAAATTTTTATAAAGACAATGGGTACAAAAGTTAACGATTGTATTAGTTATAAGTATGGAGTATACTTAGTAAGGTGTATGGGAGAATAGTGGTAGCATGCATAGGACATGTGATTGGGGAGAAGTATGGCTTTAAGAGAGGTAAAGGATATGTGGGAAAGTGTTTGCTTTGAAAAATGTGTGTGAGAAATACTTGTAAGAAGAAGGATATTTATTTGGAATTTATGAATATGGAGAAAGCATAGCTTACCTTTACCTTCCTGTCCAGAGAGTCCATTCTATGGGGCTCCCACAGTGTTCAGGAAGCCAGCCACGTCCATTGGGTGGGACCATGGATCTTAAATGTAGTGATGTGTGTTTTTGTGGGGTGAGTGCAAACTAGTTGAGAAGGAAGTTTCCAGTGTCATAGATGTGGAGAAAGCTTATGATAGGGTTGGCAGAGAGGCCTTGTTGAAAGTATTGCCAGTATGTGGGGTAAATGGTAAGTTTCTAAATGCAGTGAGAAGTTTTACTAGGAGAGTAAGGTGTGTGTGTGAGCAGGAAGGGAGGAAGTGGTGCCCCATGAAGGTGGATCTGCATCGAAGACATATGATGTCATTATGGTTGTTTTATCTGTTAGTGGACAGGGTGATAAGAGATGTAAATGCATCACCCTTTTTAATACTAATGGCGATGGTAGTAGTAGTAGTAGGAAGAGTTTAGAAAGAATTTTGGTCCAAAAGTTTATGAGGTTAGGGACATAAATTTCAATTTTTTTTCATTTTCTTTTTTCAGGATTTAGGAAATATGAGCCATTACTTACTGGATGAAAACTGCTTTGACCAGTTCTCAATAATTTATGATGGAGGTACAACTACTGCAATATACCTAAATGCTGTCCCAGAAGCTGTAGAAATTGCTAAGAGAGAGGTAATGTGAATGACAATATTTTCATGTGTTGCTTTTTTTTAACTTTGATTTTTAAGGATAATATCTCTATTAATGTAGATGATTAAAACTGGTTAAAAAGTCTGTTTTTTCCCTCTTGATATCAAATTCTTGTTCTGATTGAATTTTTGTTTCCTGTTTCTTAGAGGTGGACAGAGACATATGTCCGGTGGTCTCCAAGAGGAACCTACCTGTCCACATTTCATGGCAAAGGTATTGCTCTTTGGGGTGGGGAAGAGTTTCGCCAGGTTCAAAAATTCAGCCACCCTGGTGTCCAGTTCATTGACTTTTCTCCATGTGAAAAGTAAGTATTGTGTTCAGTACTTATATTTTACTTTCTGTCTAGTAAGCTGCTTTTCAGTGTTAAAAAAGTTAGCAAAATATTAGTGAAGAACTGGTTTTCTGTTGGTGTAAAGGGATCATCGTTGATAGAAATAATTGTTCAGAAATTCTGTGTCAAGTTTTTGAGAGAACAAATGAGGGCATTAGTAAGGGGAGCTGAAGGGGAGGTGGTAACAGGCAAAGAAGAGGTAGTGAGTAAATGGAGTGTGTAGAAGGACTGTTGAATGTATTAGATGGCATATTTTGGGTGTTTGGGATGAGGAGGAATGCAGAGAGGGGGTCATGGCAAATGGTTTGATGAAAGTAGAAGAGGTGATGAAGGCCTTGTGTAAGATTTAGTGTGGCAAAGCAGCTTGAGTGAATGGGATTGCAGGCAAATTTCTCAAAGTAGGTGACAGTATTGTTGTTTGGTTAGTCAGGATTTTCAATGTGCATATGGCCTAAAGTGAGGTGCCTCAGGAACGGTGGAATGTCAATATAATGACATTATATAAAGGCAAATGGTACAAAAGTGAATGCCTGAATTACTTAGGTATAAGTCTGTTGAGTATACCTCATAGGTTCTCTGGAAGAATGGTGACTTGCTAAGCATCATATTGGGAGGAGCAGTGTGGCTTCAAGAGAAGTAGAGGATATCTAGTGAAGTCTTTGGGGGTTTTCTATCCCCACAACGATGTGTGGATCAGGTGTTTGCTTTGAAAATGTTGTTTGAGGAAGACAAAGAAAGATAAGGATTTGGATTTGGATTAATCCTGTAAGAGTGTTGGTAGAGATACTGCATGGAAGTTGCTGCTGATATATGGTGTGGGAGGAATGCAATTAGATGCAGTGAAAGAATTTTATCAGGAGAGTAAGGCATGTGTGCAAGTGAGTAGTAAGGGAGGAGAGTGTGGTTCCAAGTGAAGATGAGTCTGTGTCAAAAAAGGTTTGTGATGTCACATGACTGTTCAGTCTCTTTATGGATGGGGTGGTGAGAGGGAGGAAATGTTTGTCTTGGAAATAGGGGCTGGTCTACAGTATGCTAGGGGTGGGGGAGCCTGGGAGGTGAGTCAGTTGGTTTTAGCAGATGACATAACTGGTGGCAGAAAATTCGCTCTTGACAAGACAAAGCTTTATCAGTGTCAGTGGACAGAAAAAAGTTCTATATGATTAAGGACTTCATCAGCAAAGGACGCAACTTACCTTGCTCTTGTGTGGAACAGTCTTGAAAGTAGCAGGATCCACAGAAAATGGTTCTAGGGTTACATTATTATAATTAGTTTTAGGTATTGTTTACAATTGTCATAAAAATTATTTCGTTCCATCCCAAGTACCCCTTTGATTGACTTCTAATGGTGTTCATTGCTTTTGATATAACGCTTTACCGAATGAGTTGGAATACAAAGAAATTTTTGTGCAGTTACATGAGATCAGGTCTTGGTCTTTTAAGGAATGCATATATATATATATGATGGATTATAGTAGTGCACAAGAACTAAAAATGTTTTCTGGATTAGGTACATCGTGACTTTTTCACCACATATAGACCAACGATCTGAAGAACCTCAATCTATCATTATTTGGGATGTGCGCTCAGGACAGAAGAAACGAGCCTTCAATGCAGAGAGACCTCCAGTTTGGCCAGTTTTCAAATGGTCTAATGACGACAAATACTTTGCAAGAATTGGTGAAGATTGTCTTAGTGTATATGAAACTCCAGTAAGTTTTTAGGTAATTTGTAGCTTTAGTACCAGTCTTATAATGCTTTTAGTATCATATCTACATCTGTGTATTTATACATTTTCTCATGTATAGTAAGGTGCCCCATTTAGAATACATTATATCCAGGAAACAGTAAACAATATATGTTGCTCTTGTCAACAAAATTAGTCTCAGAATGGGAAGGGATTTGGGTTGAAAGTTTTTATACCTTTGCATCCCAGTTAGATATTGCATTTTCCTTAATACATTATGTTCAGAAAGCTGATTCCCGTGATAGTTTTTGCATTCATCTGTCACCTTATTTTTGCACAAGGGAACAGTCACTTTCTTTCCCAGTCATCTGGCATTTTCCCCTTTTATCTGGCTCACCAAGCAGCTTTTTTATAACCCTCCCAATACCCAGGTGTTTTGTACTGGTAATATACCTCCCCAATTGTTAACTGCCTACCATCTAATTTCCTTTAGCAAATATTTATGCAGAAACTTCATATATACCCATCTCTTGTATTTTACTGCATTCTTTACCCTTTCTTTCCACTAGTACACAGCTTTTTTCACATGCAACCTTTGCTGTCTTTAGGATACTGTATTTGAAGACCTTATTCCTCATCCCCATTTCAACTCATTAATTTTCCCTCCTATTATTTTCTCATTCTTCAACTTTGTTTCCTGGTAATTCAGCCACTCTCAGAGCAACTCTTATCTCATTTTGTACCCACCTAGATTTACATACCTTCCTTGACCTAATTCTCACCTTCTCTGTGACATATTGATATGACTACAACATCATTTCCCTTACTGTTGTCAGTTCCAACACTTCCCTCTTTGTTCTTTTCTCTTTCTACATGGTCTCTCAGTCTTTTGTCAAGAGTAAATAATGCAGCCCCAAAGGGAGGATGAACACCTGGGTTAATTGTGGGCCAACTCCAAAGTTCATGATTCACACACAAGCCTGCATGATTTATTGTCAGCAAGATTAACCACTACACTAGGGAAACTCACTGTTGACATTATTATTATGTTAAATTTGGATTAAAGGTATTATATTCGTAATTGTGCCCATTAAAAGATGAATGTATGATATTATCCTTACATGTTTTTACTTATAAGCAGCTTTTGCAAATTGTATCATATTCATAGTGACTGTATGAGGTAACACATTTAACTCAGTTTAACCCTTAAAGGACTGACGTCAGAATATTTAGGGGATGGGTGTCCCTAGAGCTGAGGTTTATCAAAAAATTCAAGCTACTATAGTCTCACCAATAGGGAATATCAACAGAAGTTAAAGAATCAAAAAAATTCTGGTTAATTAACAATATTTGTCACTCTACAAGGTCATACCCTCCCCAGTTGTGGTATAAGGTACAAACATAAGAATTATTTCCCATTGCTAATTACAAAGAAATACAAAGGAGTGCAAATGATTGGGAGATGTACAAGGAATAGAAAGGAAAGCATATGGTTGGGAGAAGTACAAGATAAAGCAGCAGGAGGTCAAGAGGAAGGTGCAGGGCTGAAAAAGAGGGGAAATAAGGGTTCGGGTTAGTGAGTTTCTGCAATTTCAGGGAGAACAAGGTGTTTTAGGAGGTTAATAGTGTGAGAAAAACAAGAGAACAGATGGGAGCACCAATGAAAGGGACAAATTGGGAAGTGGTAATGGGCAATGATGAGATGGAGTGAGTATTTTGAGGGACTGTTGAATGTGTTTCTTGATAGGTGGCGGATGTAGGGTGTTCTGGTTGGGGAGGTATGTGAAATGGCAAGTGGTTTACTAAAAAGAGAAGAGACGGTGAAAGTCTTGTAGAAGATGAATTGTGGCAAGGTAGCTGGAGTGGATGGTATTACTGTTGAATTTCTTAAGAAAGAGGGTGACTGTGTTGTTAATTGGTTAGTTAGGATTTTCAGTGATTGTATGGGTCATGGTGACATACCTTATGATTGAATGAATTCATGTATAATGTCATTATAAGGTAAGAGGGACAAAGGTGAGTGTTCTTAACTAAAGAGGTACATGTTTGTGGAGTGTACCAGGTAAGTTCAGTAACGTCTACTCACAGATCCTCCCACACCCAAGAAATAGAACATTGACAAACCACATACATACTGACGTAACCCAGCAAGGACAATACAACCGACCTCCTAGCTGTCTTAAGCTCTAACACTCCGGACATATACCCATCAGAAACCACACTCCTCAGGCTAATACGATTCCCACTCTCCCACTTATTTTTTAGATATCACCCATCCCACTTATTTTTTAGGTATCACCCATCACTACAACACTGCAAACACCATCATATACTCAAGACTCATCATGCCCACGATGCATCTTCATAAAGAAGACACTAAGTACTTACTACTCAGTTGCCTCGCACTTTCTGCACCTAGATGCACACACATCACAACACTTTTATGACCTATGATTCTGACCAGTGGACATTGCCAGCTTCCTGAGTGCTGCAGGAGCCTCAAGGCAGAAAGGTAGGGTAAGGTGAGAAAGAGTTAGAGAAACACAAGGATTTGTATGTGGCATTTATACATCTGGAGAAAATGAATGATATGATAGCGATGCTTTGTGGAAAATGTTACGAATATATGGTGTGGGATGAAAGTCATAAGTAGCAGTGAGGAGTTTTTAATCAAAAGTGTAAGTCGTATGTGTGAGTAGGTAGAGAGGAGGTTGAGTTGTTCCGGTTGAAGGTGGGTCAGCCACATAGTTGTGTGTTGTCACCATGGCTCTTTGGTTGTATATGGATTGGTTGGTGAGGGAGATAAATGCAAGGATCTTGGAGAGAGGGGTTGGGTAATGCAGTCTGCAGGGGGTGCAGGGGCATGTGAAGCAAGTCAGTTGTTGTTTGCTGATGACTTAGCACTGGTGGCAGATTTAAGAGAGAAACTGCACATGTTGGTGTCTTTAGTTTGGGAGAGTGTGTGAATGGAGGAAGTTGAGAGTAATTGTGAATAAAAGCAAGGTTATTAGATTTGGCAGTGCAAAGGGACAGGTTGGTCAGGGTGTGAATTTGAATGAAAATTTGGAGGAAGTGGATTTTTCTAGATACCTGGTAGTGACATGCTAGCAAATGGAACCATGGCAGCAGAAGTTATTCATAGAGTGTGTAAGGGGGTGAAGGTTTTGGGAGTATTGAGAAATGTGTGGAAAGAGAGGTCATTACCTAGGAGGGTGAAAATGAGTATATTTGAAATTATAGTGATCCCAACTATGTATGGATGCGAGGCATGGGCTATACATGAGAATGTAAGGAGGTGTTTAAAATA
>JAUTYZ010730700.1:0-13714 GCA_032273725.1 Panulirus interruptus | reverse complement strand
TAGCGATGACTTCCCACTAGTGCAATGAAAAAGAAGCGTAATTCACTTAAAAGTAATACTTTGATTATAATATTCCATGGGAATGTGTTGATGAAAATGAGATATCCCCCATCTCGAAGGTGATTGGACGGACACCCCTCGCGTAAGTTGGGTAAATGCGTAGTGGCAGACGAAGGCTTACGCAACGCAACTGACAATCCTGTCTACAGGTAAGTATCCTACTGAGCACGACGGTATACGATGCCTTAGGTATGACATGGCTTGACTTTTAAGGGACAGGTCAAAAGTCTATGTCATCATACTTTAATAAGACCCTTTTAGGGACATGTCAAAGTCTTTGTCATCATACGCTGTGTGTTCTTTTCATGGGATGAAGAAACTGAAGCCGTGCTGTCTCGGACATGAAATTATGGCTGTGAGCCAAGTTCTTGGTTATAAATAACCGTTGGTGTTGTAAGCTGGAAAGAGGAGGTGATGTAATCCCTCCGACGCCCGTATCCGCAGAATTTACAACGCCACCTCGTTTTTTACAGATCTCTACTAAAAAACGGAAGGGAACGAAAAAAAATTAACCAAACGAAAAATATGGCATTCGGTTCCAATGTGCGTCAGCAAACATGTTGTAATATACTGGACCAGATCTTTGAACAAAACGATGGAGAAATTTGTGTCCTGCTGTAAACAGAAGCCACCAGGTGTTTAATGAGATCTTTCTGTTCCAGGGTTACAATAGATTTTTTTCTGTAATTATATATTTATTATAAACTTCAGACTCTCGTAGCGTAAGTTTGCCATACCGTATGTATATGGTTGGTAGTCTTCTTCAGTCAAGGACAATGTTCCTACTTTTTTTTATTATTATTAAGTTTCGTTCGTATCCCACAACTCTTAATTTTTTCCTATTGGATTACTAGATGAGCTGGTGACAGTGTGGCTCATATTCCCCGTACGTGTTTACTGTGTTGTTTATGTTCCGGTAGAGAATGTTATATGCTCGTGTTGTTGTTGTTGGTTCATGAACTTGTCCAGTCAATACTATCCGAGGGTTCGAGTGAATTCGAAATGAACAGTGCTTCTCCAGTTGTTTCGGTATAGTTGATACTTTTGTTTTTCTCTCGTAGTTCTTAAGACATTTTCACATCCTTTCCTGAATGCCATATTCTTCAACTTAGATCTTTGAATTAATATTAAAGAATTTATGTTTAATGAATTAGGACGGTCAGGTGTAATTCACTTCTTTGGTGATAATCGTTGTAACACGTATTTTAGAAAGGTAAAGGGATGAGTTTCCATTTACCAGATTATGATAAGGTTATCATGAGGAAGCATATCAAATGTCAGACAAAAATCTACCAATTATCAGGACATTATTTTACTGGGGAGGGATTAATCAAACCAATGCACGCTGATTTGCCTTTAGTTGCTGTACGTTGGGTTACGAATGACCACAAAGCTCAAAAGTTAGGAATGTCGATTCGAAACGTGATTCTGAATCGTATTCGAACACGTCTATGGATCAGTGACTTCCGAGCCTTCGTGAGGGTAGGATGTGTTGACAAACTGGGAACTGTTATCTGCCTCTGCCAAGGCTTTGCACTATATCTGGAATAAATATTGGGCAGAAATCTTAGAAACCCGTGGTTGAAAGAGAAATAACTGTAGAAATGAATAATGTACAAGACGACCTGCATCAGTCAGGTTGGGGTATTGGAAGCAAGTGGTTTTGCGAACAACAATGGACGGTATGGACTGTTTTCAAGAGGTGATCAGTCAGAAAGAAGAGGCGGCTAAGCAATGTGAGGTCAGGAATGATTAGAGGAAAAGGAGTGTTTACCTATAAGAAAGCAGAAAGAATTAAAATGGGAACCAAACAGCAGGTTGGTCGTGTGGTGAGAACTGCTCAGGTAGAAGGAGGTTTTACTTTCCAAGAGGTGTACATACGTTTAGAAAATGTATCATCTGGATAGGTCTGGTAAATTTCTTAATGATAACACCACTCCCGTTGTCTCTGAAGGGTAGGTAAACGCGAATGAGAAGTTTTAAAATTTATGGTAGCCCTACTTTATGGCTATTTCCATCGAAATATGAAATATATATGATATTTAGTATGGCAAATGACAAGAAATGGCGCTAGCAGTTGAATTAATACAATATGAAACCAGGGCTTACCAGTGTGACGCCATACCAGTGGGCACATCCCAATATCCTTCGTAATATTGTTTCACACGAGAAGTGGTAAAGATACCTTTTTATTTTATATACATTTTTACCATATGGACGTAGGTCATTCATTTTTTAGTTGTTGTGGGCTTATACATTGGGGAGGCAGCATAAAGACTTTGAACCATTGTTTCAAGGAAGGTCGTAAATAGGTCGTATCTGGCTGAGGATGAAGCAATCGAGGTTTTCACGACGAAGGAGCTTATGAATTTGAATAATGTCGTTGCCTAAAGACGGAAAAATGATACACCAAGGTGATCATGAATCCGGTTATTCTGGATCCTGATAACCTTCAAGACGTTAAACAATTTGTTTGGGCAAAGCGACGCGTGACCTGGGATGTGTTGAAGTAAGTGGTAGCCTTGATGAAGGGTACAATAAGAATTGCGAAGATTATGAAACAACCAATTTTGTTATGTGTGGACCTATAAATGTCAGGGTGGAAGACGATCACGGCTCGTTGGATATTTATTAGAATTAAGTCCGGGAATAGTTCAACTCCAAAAATAAATCCATTTGCTTAGGAAAAAGGTAGAATATAACCAGATAGTAATGTTTTTTTTGTGAACAAGAAAAGGTGTTGAACAAGGTACAGGTAAGAAGACTGAGAATTATGGGAGATCGGAAATGTGGACATGAGGTAGATAAATCATAGGTGGGCTGACATTCCTGAGGTATTATGCTTGACGTGGTATTTGCTGGAGTGAAAAACGTAATGGAAGAGTTTGTGAATGAGAAAGTAAGGTTAATTTCCGTTGTTAGTGGGGAAAAATGGAGAACTGTAGTTTTTGTGTTCCAGGTGGAATACATAAAAGTCTGTTCTCGGTTTTGTCCGATGATTATGTACGTGTGGCGAAACATAATGAAAGGCTTTCATCGACTACATCTTGGCAGGTGGCCAGCCTGATTACAAAAAAAACCTATATTAATATGTATTATCCGGACCAGGGTTAATATAAAGGGCCATATCATTAGTTATTCTTTTGGGTTACGTATGTGACTGGCGTTTGTGACTTATGATCACCAAATTATACCTTGATATTGGGCAGGACAGTGAAGATGAAGGAAAGTGTGAGGGGGGTTTAGACCCGAAAGTGGGCAGGGCAGTGAAAATGAAGGCAAGTGTGGGGTGAAGCGATACTTATTTAAAGGTTTGCCATTTATGTGGCTTGTCGTCATCATATAAAAAGCACATGCTGCTATTACTTAGCAATCTTAACCTGACAAAGTGAATGAGGCTTTTTGAAGCATTGGGAAATAGTGGAGGTTAAACTAATAATATTGTAATTGATATACCTGTGAAAGCTGTATTTCTTGAAATACGAATCACATTTAACTAGTATTGATTAAAAGATATCTTCAATTTGTAAATAAAAGCCCAAACTAAAATGGTTAGGTTATATTTGAACGTAACAATAATTAGGTTATATTTGAACGTAATTTTTAACATTTTCCTCCGCATCAAAGCCCTAACTTCTTTGACAGGTTAATTTAAAATATTCAGTAACGGGAAGGTGACAGAATTCTGAAATACAAATATAACAGAAATTTATTAAGAAATAGTGTGATTTTGAAAAAAATCAAGTATATTAGAACATTTTGTTATAAATTTTAGATTTGAAAAGACATATGCATCCTAAATTCAGAATTTAATCTTTTTTTTTCCTGTTGTTGGAACAATAGCTTAAATCTTCACCTGTGTGTTGCATTATCTTTGAGATCAGAGGAAAATTCGCCTAATGTCCAATGTTTGCTCTACAGAGATATTGTAGGGTTTGTGGAATTTTGTTCTTGTAGCACCAGTCTTCAGTTCTGCATGCCTGTACTTAGGATAATCTTTGTACCTAATTAGATTTATCGCAAGTAACAGTTACAGTAAATATCTTGCATTAAAACTTTTGTGTCCGCTTTTAACTGACCATAAAGTATTTGGTCAGTATGATATATTTTCAAGCAGTGTTACGTTTGGTAAATACGCTTGCTTTCTTAAGATAAGCTGGCCAATGAGAACCCAACCCAGCTATGTGCACGTACAAGAAATGTGCAAATGTGATCACTGTGGTATATATTATGTACATAAAACCGTGCATAGTAGCATTGTTATTTGATTTTACAATGGATGTTCGTGTAGAGCATGCTAAACTGTGTGATATGTATTGTGCAAACGAAGATGAATTTTTCTATTTGTACGCCGTTTCTAACGTTAGCTAGGTAACGCCAGGAACTGACACGAAGAAAAAGGCTTCATTTACTCGCATGCATTCTCTACCTGTTATGTGTAATGCACTGAAACCACTGCCTTCCTATGGACAACCAGGTTGATCACAAAATGTCTTATCATTTTCCTTCCCTCTCAAGAGCTCAGCAACACTAATATTAAAGTGCAAAGGAAAGAAACTCTAAAATATCATCTGGGGGGATAAGTTGTGTAAATCGTACATTACAAGGTATTGGTTAGGATATATAAAAACCGGAACTATGATAATATACTAGTGTTATACGAATTGTGTATGCAACGTTTAGGTAAAGCCCTACTCCTTAAAGAATAAATTATCCCAACCAACCACCTTTTAAAAAAGAGATACATTGGTTATTATATTAAATCTCAGAATACATTGTCTGGAACGACATCTTTGACCATTTTTAGCAAAGCTGTGCCCCTATCGATGGCGTTTTGTACATGTCTTTAGACGGCACAATTAAGATTATAAATATTTGCCGTAGTTACTCTTCTTCCTTAGTCTGTCGTCTGTGACCTTGAAACGGGCCCTTGCGTTTTATGGGGTCGAGATTCTTTCTAGTCGCTGCAGGTACAAAGCCTTTTGTAAGGTCATGTACATACATGGTGGCCTAGTTACCCGTGAATAGATCTAAAGGGTTATTAATGTGTGGATAAGCGTTTTGACCTCAGTTGATCAGTCTTCTATTGGTTAACGAATAGTAGGTGTTTGGAATTTCTGATTAAGAAACAAGCATTTCTTTTTCTCCATTTATGCATTTTGGTGGTGTTTGAGTTCCTGCTCTATCACCCAGAAATATGTTTCTGTCGCTTGGTAAGGTAACAAGATAGACAAGAAGGAACGCTTTTCTATTTATCAGGAGTAAAAGATGCGTTGCACATTAAAATCTGTACTTTATACGCTTGTTTCCTAGCTTCTGAAGAATTGAATGTCAAATAGTTTTGGATTTTTTCCGAGTTATGTCCCTCATAAAAAGGTTCATCCAGGAATTTAATCTGGTCCATAACAAGAAAATGTGACCTTTTGCCATGGACCTTCTTACAGTTTTATTTTCATACTTCCCAACAATATTTCCACCCATTCTTACTTCATTCCCAAAAGCTATCGTACTAAGGGGCATTGGTTTAGGGAGGCGACCAGTAAAGAAATCTTGAGTTATTCCTTTCTTGCGTGTAATATATTATTGTACTCAGTACCATACGGTATTCTGAAGCAAAGCAAGAATGATAAAAACGTCACAAGCAAACTTTAATGCATACCGTGCCAGAAGTTGATGGAAAATAAAGATAATCAGGACGATTATAAACAAAAAAATCCGCCTATATATAGAGTATTCAGGTCATGTGATGGTGTGGGCGAGAGAGAAGTGGTGTGGTAGGGGTGGCGGCTGGCTTTTACCTTAGCTCACCCCTGACCTAGGTTTGCCTACCTCGCTCACCTTCACATTCAGCAGTGTAGTCCTTTCTGCCAATCCCTGCATTTCGCTGGCACTGATAGATTGTTGTTTGAAACTAAAGATTTGATTACCTCTATAAGTATTGGTAATTTTAGCTCGGCCTGAGTTTAGTATACTAGAGTTGTATAGTTAAATGTAGAACATTTAAGTTAATTTTCTAGCTGGGAATAATTATTTGATATTAGCTGTTACTGTTAGGTCCTTTTAAACTGCATTTTAAATAACGATCGTAGCTGTGGTGGTAGTACTTCAGTGTTAAGAGCATTTTGTGTGTATCCTGCAGGACCCTGGTGAGGCAGACTGGAGCAACACTGACTGGGCAGGAGGCAGCTCTGGCAGTAGCCAAGGTGGTGATTGTGGCTGTGGGCCGCGACCATTATGACTTCCTCCCTATGACCCATCTGCGGGACAAGATCCTGATAGATGTCTCCAACAACACCGAGCGACGCAGGGGACCCCAGTAAGTAATCCCTTAGATTTCCTGTTCTCAAATGCAAGTCACTGTATCCAGGACTTGGACAATACTGTACTTAGAACCTTACTTTACCTGGAGTGGTATACTGGACATGACACTGTTAGAAGTAAATTGGCGTGACATACAAGTGAGAGAGTAGTATAACATGAACGAGGGTTAACAGGTGGTGAGATTAGGTGCATGTTGAGATTGTAAGTGTGAAGCTGAAATTATTGCAGATGAGAGGAGGAAGGGCGAATGAGTTGAAAGTTTTGAGAAAATCATCATGGATGTTGTAGGAGAGGTGTAGGCTCAACTATAGGGGAAGAGCACAATTGAATGATGTAAATGAATGTAGGAAATCAATAGTTACAGTATTGATGCCGGAGGGATGTTTTAAGTGGTCATTAGAAAGTAATATAATAAAAGATATCAGGATTGTAAGAAAAAGTTGATTTCATTTTAATGTACTTGTCTCAAAAGAATTAGGAATATGTGTAGTGGGGGATATCAGATATTGAAATAACTACAATGTTATTCATACAGGATATGTTCAGGAATTGATATGGTTATTTTTAATTACTCTTGGATTATATCCTTTTCATTGTGGGCAATTTAACCATCCTAGCTTGTGAACTACATATTACATCTCTTTTTATTATTCTGTTTATTGAAAACTTGATACCTCTTTTTAACCTGCCATGTCTGTTTTATTTAGACAGATTACTAAAAAAATTACATAGCACCTCTTGGTTATGGTTAGGGGTGTTTTATGCCTGAGGGAGGGGCAGTTCCATATTAACCTGTGTTGTCTCTGGCAGTTACCGGAGCAATGCTGAGTACCTGCAGGGCCTGGTGACAGAGGCTAAGGTCGTCAAAGGTTTCAATGTGCTCTCTGCATACGCTCTCGAGAATGGTGGCCTCCAGGGCAGCAAGGAAGTGAGTCTTTTTTATGTTTATACCTTCCCTTTATTGTTTTGGTTAAAGATAAGGGGAAGTTATGACAAGATATATCTTAATAAGATACTCCAAGTTGTTGGCATTTTGCTAGATTACTTATGTATGATGTTGGATCTTGTTTTGACGGAAAAATAGTGGAAGGAGTGCAAGTTACACAGATATCCTGTTTCAGAAATTTGTCTCGTTTAACACATGAACATAGACATGCTACTCATTGGTAATAGGTATTGAGGGAGGATAAAGAAATATGCTCGATTCCACACATTGTACTGTTGATAAGTACAGATATACATTTTAAGGAATGTGAGCAACAGTGGGGTCTGTGGAACTTGTCACAAGATTGAACATCATAATGTTAGGTAGTGTTGTACATAACCTAGAATTAATTATTGTTGGGTAGTGTTCGTAATGATTGATATGAGGTGTTAGGGTTCTTATTAATGCAGTAGGTTTATGATTTGTGATAATGTTTCAAGTAACTCTAATGTCATTATAGGGTACTACGTACACTTTATGGAAGACACTTCTTTAACACAATTTTCAATAGGTGTTCCTGGCTGGTGACCATGCAGATGCTAAAATGAAGGTATCTGACATAGTACGCACAATGGGATTCCACCCTGTGGACTGGGGTAGCCTGCAGGCATCACGTGACATTGAAGATGTTCCTCTTAGTCTCATGCCCTCTTGGAAGAGACCTGTTGCTGTTGTTTTTGGAGTCTTTGTTTTCATATGGATTCTTGCCTTATTTTCGTAAGCTACAGTTGTACATGAACATTGGTTTGTAATATATTTAAGATTAAGTTTCATATGGATTCTTGCCTTATTTTCGTAAGCTACAGTTTTACATGAACATTGGTTTGTAATATATTTAAGATTAAGTAATCTGTCCAGTAAGAATTCAGATATTCATCTCACAAACTTATATCAAGTTCTCATCAGCATAGATCTTTTAACCAGGTTCCAAATCTGCCGCAACTGGGCTTCAGGCAATTGGCATGAGCGATGGAAGCACCTTGCGATGCAGAACTTCAATCGTGTCATTGCTATCACTGCTATCTGGACCCTCTCCTTCTGTTACCTACCAGGTATTTGTCTTCAGCTCATTCATGTTATATATATTGTTACTGTATATAGCTTCATTTGTGGTATCCCAGAGGACTGAAAAATTTTAGTAAACTGTTAAGATCTTTAATACTAAAAGCTTTTATCATCTTAGATTGGAAAAGTTTTGGAACAAATCCTCTAGACCTGGGAATATCACTGCTTTACAGGGTGTCCTCTAAGTCCCTTTATTCCCAGTGTTAAGCTAATTTTCAGGTAAGTTGTGGTAAATATAAAGTTGATGCAATTTGTAAGTTACCAGAACCCCATCACAGGATCATTTAGAGAAGAGAATGTGGGTGCATGAAGTGGTCAGAAAGGTAAAACCCTGATTGTTTGATGACTTTCAAGCCTGACAAGTTGCTCAGGTTTTTACCAATATGAATACATCCATGCACCCAAATACTTATCACTAAACACTTCTCTAATGTTAAGGGGCTCTGGTCACTCATATCTTTAAAAAAAATTTAATGCAATTCTCTTGAAAAAAATTTAACTTGGGGTACAAAGACTTATAGGACACCTGTATGTTGTCAAATGAAAAGAAGAAGAATAAAGAGAGTTGTAATGCACAGGTTTGATAGCAGCGTACATCCAGATGTGGCGAGGCACAAAGTACAGCAGGTTCCCCAAGTGGTTGGATGACTGGCTCAAGATGAGAAAGCAACTTGGGCTTTTGATGCTGGGCCTTGCAAGCATGCATGTCAGTTCTGTTTATTTCTGTATTTTCTTTCAAACTTTGTATAATTAACTTGCTGTTTTTTGTATACTTTGAATACAATTCTTATCCTTTAAATTCTTCAGTGCTATAAATACAGCAGCTTAGATGCCCTCCTTTTTAAGAATACTTAAATTTTTTGTTGCACTGATTATACTTTTTTTAGTTTGTGTAGGGTTTGTTAATATTTGTTGTTTTTATTGTTTCTTTCTTTTTTCTTGTTTCTTTTCATTTTAATTTTTAATTTTGGACTGATGGATTGAACTAAATGTAATACAGCATAGTAAGTGTTGATTGGAAAGCTCAAAAGCTTCTGGGACCCCCACAGTTATAGAGCTACCTACTTATACCCATGGATACATAGACTCACAACCACTGTATGTCATTTAGAGATGGGTCTTCTTTATTTCATAATGTTTAGATAGCTCAGTAGATATACAGTACTTATTACCAAGTTTAAAATCTACTGACGTAGGTCATAATGTACAACGTAACCAAAATTTGAAGAAAAATACTTTTAGATGTAAGCATCTTATAATTTTTGTGGTTTTATTTTCTTGACTATGTACATCTGAAAGTATTACATATTTGATCACAGAATCAGCATTATGATTTCATCATAGGGAGAGAGGAAGGGGGTTGGGAAGGCCATAAAGGAAATCGAAGGATGGAGTAAAAGAGGGTATCGGGTATTGGGAGTTTAGCATTTGGGAGGGCAGTAGGCATCCATTGATTGGAACGGATTGGATCGACATGGTATACATTATTGACATTCTGCTAATGGGGTGAACCAGGGTACATTAAGCAGTCAAAGTAAACCATGGAATAGTGTTTGGGCTTGGGTACTGATGATGGGTATAGTTTTCAGGCATTATACATGACAGCTTGAGAATAGATGTGTGCAAATGAGGCCATTGTTCATCCATTTCTGACAATTTTTCTCTATCCAGGCATGCATCTCTGTGGCATATTTGACACCACAGATGACATCATGGGTGTATGAGGCACCCACGAAAATACAAGCTGAGGTGATAATAGATGTTAATACTACCTCCACCAAGTCTATATCTATCTACAATGCTGAATTCAATTGGAGAGGAGAACTTTTCCTCACAATGGGTATGTATTGCCACCAATATGTGCCTTATTTAAATCTTGATATTGCAATGTCTTCACCATACCCTTGTGTTAGTCCAATGTACCATTTTTTTATTTCAAAAATGTTTAGATACTGTCTCCTACCATTTTTATCAAAAAAAAGAAAGTCTTGTCTTTCATTTTGTAGGTAGCAATCAGTTTCATTCTGTAGGTACTAGACTTAGTGCCATACACTCAGTGTTGCCTAGTTTATGATAGAAATTTTAATTCTTCAGCAAATATTTCACATTCTGCTGTTGGGTCCTTTCACACTTTTAAGATAGAGTTGGTCATTAGTCAATGTATTGGATGATGATTCAGTAAACTTAACCATGCTTTGAGTAAAATATTTATTTATCTATCTATATCTATATCTCTCATGCCAGTTTCCTCTGGGTACTCCCATCAAGAGGGTGGCCACAGCAGAAGAGTCTCCACTTATCTGTCTTTACATGCCTCTTTCACATACACCATTCCATGCATCCTTCCCCCATTTCTCTCCTTCCAGTACTATTCTATTCTTATTCCCCATTATACTGGTGGTCTTCCTTTCACACCAACCCCTTTAATCATACTATCATATGCTCTCCTTGTAAACTCCCCATTGCATTCTTTCCACATGCCCAAACCACCTCAGAGTATTATGTTTCACCCACTCTACTGCTACACAATTTATTCCCTTTGCATTCCCTGCCATACCAGATCTCTCATACACCCCCTTCATCGCTTTCTTCATTCCTTCTAGTCAAACCACATGCTTCTCTCAAATAACTCGTTTCCACAGCCTGGATTCTTGACTTTTGTGGCTCATCCCATGTCCATGTTTCGGCTGCATAGGTCAGGGTCGGGAGGGCTATGCTGTCCTTTAATCCTTTTTTCACTTCCATACTTACACCTCTACTCTTCATTATTCTATTAAAGGACCCAATGACTCTTCTACCCTGTACTGCTCTCTCCTTCCATGTCACCAAATTTACCCAAGATAGCTCCCAGATAGTTAAATTCTGTCACTTCTTCCAGTCTTTCTCTCCCATATGTATAACACAATTCAGTGTACTTTCGTTTCTCACTATAGGGCTTTGCAAAATCTATACTTTCACTCTATTTCCTTTCATACATCATTACTTTACTTTTACTTGCATTTACCTTCAACTGCCTATGTTTATATGCATTTCGTATAGCACTCTTATAACCTCTTATTACAGCTCCTCTTCTTTCTCAGCAAAACAACATAGTATCATCCACAACAACCCCTTTTTTCAAGTTTTGCTTTTATCTCTCTTATCACTGTATCCATATGTATGTTAAAAAGCCAAGGTGACATAACACAGCCCTGTGTCATACCCACATGTATACCAAACTTTTGCTTAAGGAGTGAACATCAGTTTATGAAGCTAAATTCTTCTCAGTGTAACAGTTCCTGTACTCTCATGACTGCAGTCACATGTGCATTCTTCTTTCTTGCATATACTCCCTTGTTCTGTCCATCCACTCAAATTTTGGTTGACTACCATAAAATTTCTGCTTACCTCATTGAAATACACTTGTCTTCTCACACCCAATCAGTCCACACAACCATGCCATGTCAGAATCCTTATACTTTTATATCTGCTCTCTCTAAAGTGTAGAGTGTACCTCTGGATATAATTCCAGTAGTTGTATGTACGCTAATGTTTAACCTTTTGTACTAAACCCCACTTCAGTTCTCATTAATGTTCGTCACTTTTAATATTCTAGTGAAGAGGTGCAAGTTGCCCCAAATGAGATTGTTCTGAAAGCTAATACCCCCAAACTAACCCCATGCCAGTAATTAAGATATGATGATATTCTTCGTAAAATAATGAAACTATTTAATAAATTTAATTGTAAGAATTTTGTAAGTTATTTAGATTTAAAATTAAAGCTTCATAATATTACAGTATGTTGCATAATGTAGTATATGTAATATGATAAACAAAGCTTATGTCCATTATTTGAGTTTTTCTTGTTGAGATGCCATCTGTTTTGTTATGTTCTATCCTGCATACTAGCAGCTGTATTTAATTGTTTTTCAGGGGCTATATCTACCTGCCTCCTGGTTGTGTTAGGTATTTCGTCTTTGCCCTCTGTCACAGCTACTTTATCCTGGCGGGAATTTACCTTCATTCAAAGTAAGCTTGGTTGGGTAGCGTTAATTGCTGCCGCATCTCATGACATCTTTCTTGCCTGGCATTACATGTTCCTCTACTGGGGATGCTTCAGAACTCTCCCCATTGGCCCACAGGTAAGTAACAAGCAGAAATGTAATTACTAAAGAGATCATCAAATTTATTTAAAAAAATAAAACTTATAGTGGAAATGAAACATTTACAACACATTGAACAAATATTGTGCTTTTTGTTGTCGCTACATTTTACTGCCAAAGCTAATTCTGAAGTTAGAAATTGTGAATAGTTCTCACATTTAGTTATATGCATTTTATCATGCTTCTGCTTAAATTTTTAGGAAGATTAAGTCTTTAGCATTCCTTTTTATTTATGATTATATTTTATTTCAGTATGCACTGTATCCTCCATTCATAGCAGTAATAATGAAGATACCACTGTTGCTGCCTCCTGTTGACAGTTACCTGCAGAAAATCCGAAGGGGATATGAACGCAATAGCCAGTATGAAGTAGGAGGATCAGAAGGCGTTTAACACAAATTATCACTCATATTTATCGTATGCTTAATGTATGTATAATAAGAGACTTCTATTTTAAGATGTTTCAGTGAGCCGGAAATTATTGTAAAACCTGTTTTTGTACTGTGTATTGAACTGTGATGTATATTTTGGCTTAATGATAAAACTTTTGAAGTTGGAAAAACCTGGGTGAAACCTGGGGCTTCTTGCCTTACCCAAACCAGAGAAGAAAAAACAAGGATTTTAATTGTGATCATCTATCATTGTTGTAAGTCTTCTTCCTGAGTACTTAATGTTTAATCTATCTATCTGTATGTCTAACGCCTGTTCTCACCTGGAACTCCCTCAAGGGGTGGCCATGGCAATGGAGTCTCCATAACTAGTGAACTCCAGTGCTGCTCCTTATCCTTTAGTGCCTCATCCTTAACAGGCCACTGGCAGAAGGCAACTCTAACACAGTGTTTGCAGAGGCTACTACCTAATGTTCCTACTGACGACTACTACCTATCCTGCCAAATAATCCTACCTACTTGTCTGTATCTCTAATGCCTGTTCCCAACTAGAACTCCCTTAAAGGGGTGGCCACGGCACTAGAGTCTCCATAGCTTGTGAACTCCTGTGCCACTTCTTAGCCTTTAGGTCTCACCCTTAACAGGCCACTGGCAGAGGGCAACTCTAGCACAGTGTTTGCTGAGGCAACTACCTAATGTTCCGACTGACTACTTCTACCTAATGCTTCTGCCTAATATTTCTACCTAATGCT
>JAUTYZ010730589.1:0-13715 GCA_032273725.1 Panulirus interruptus | reverse complement strand
TGTATGTATGGAATTATCATCTATCGATTTTAAATGTACAGCCGCCTCCACTGCCAACCGGGACAGTCAGCGTTGTCAATCCTCTCTTTCCGTGAGGTGTGAACCCAGGCAGTATCGACTCGCTCCTTCGAAGCTTTCATGAGTGACCTGGGGTGGGGGTGCGAGAGTGTGAGCCTTATAGGTGACACTTGAGGGCCTATAAGATGCAGGTAACAACTTGCAGGTTACGTCTGACGCGTTGCAAACCACAACTAGAACCTGCAAGTCACAATTCTCTCCCGCAGGTCACAACCAGCTCCCTGAAAATCCCATCTGATGTCCTGCAGTTTCCACCAGACTCTTTACAAGCCAGGCCAGCCTCAACCCCCTGCAGCATTAACGTCACACAGTCACCCTAGCTAATATGCTATCCTGCAGAACATACAGTACCCAAAGCGTGGAGCACCTACGCCTACAACTAGCGAACATCTACACAGCGTACACTCAGCACAGCTTATAAAGATTACATGTGCGAGAGGGAGTTCAGAAATATCTTACTACATTTGTTACAGGGGGCGTTTTTTATTTTTCAAGTCTAAAGAAAAGAACTTGCCAGGGTACATCTGTCGGTCACAATCATGTTATTACTGATATAAAAGAAAGTTCAGAACCGCAAGCAGTTTTGCCCGTATTTCCATCCCAGAACCTTCTATCGAACAGTTCATTATGTGTGAAACAAGGACTTATACAAGAAATACGGCTGATATGATCTGTTTTTCATTCGCTCATATTTTTTTCCTTCTTGTGAGCGAGAGGCTGAGTAGGTCTGACAAGGGCTATAGTGCGCATGTGTATGGTATTTCATAAACATATATCCAATAAGACTCTGTAATTTCAACGGTTCTAAATCATGCATGAATATGATGTATACAACTCTTAAGACACTTATACACTGCAAGTTCAAACCACTCGTATACGCCTCATGAACATCACTTCACCTAATATACACCTTTTAAACAAATCTGCATATCTTCCATGTGTCTCAAATACATCTACTTACAATTCATAAGTACAATTCCAGGGTTCAATCACACCTACGACTTACAAGTATAATCCTAAGATCCATGAGTACAAACTGACGCTGAAGCACTAAGTATAATATTGCTTTCTTTCCCCAGCAGGCAGCCGGAGCGCCCCACGACTCTCCAGTTCTGTGGTCCTGACTGTGTTCCTCGTGTTGTGTGCTTTCAGCGCCTTCAGATAAACGACTGTCGGCTCTGTGGAGTCGACAGAGAGCTCAGAGGTTCTCTCAGGAGCAGGTGCTTCGTCCGAGGTCTCCCAGATGCAAGTACCAATATCTGAGGTCTCCCAGCAACAAGCACAGACTTCGAGGTCATCCATGAGTCGGTGCAACACGCAGGAAACACTCCAAATGAGGCACAACACGTCAAAGTTTCCCAGGACCATGTACCAATACTAGATTCATCCTCACATGCCAGTCGCCTGGGCGTCATCATGAATGGAAACGCCGCAACGTGTACAAGGAACGCAAGAACCCAGTTGTGTCTCCTCGCCCGGAATCCACAAGACAACATGAACACCAGCTGTCTTTTAGAAGAATTGTGTCCGTGTTGGAGGAATTAGCTTGCCTCCTACCACGTCTGACACGTAGGATAAGTGTCTCTTTCTGTATGAGTGAAGAAAAATTATATAAAATCATGTGTTGTTTACTTCGATGACTGACAAACAGCATCAAACACCACACACAGACTGCCAAAGAAAATGAGCTTTCGCCAATATGTTTTTTTCAAATAAGGCGAGCGAACTTTTTTTTTTTTACAATAGGTATAGTAAGCTTCCAGCATGGGAGCCCTCATATGTACGACTGTAAGCGTATAAGCATGTATGGATATCCATAGTTATATAACCTTGTTGATGTGTGCATTTACGTATCAGGAAAAAGTGTGTCTCGGTCTGTTTCAACCCTCCGACGGACAGACTCTCGGGAGGCGGTAGCGAATATTTCAGACATATTTAGTGTGTTCTAATGATGACGATAGCTACTTGCTTGTGTGTTGTACAGTCCCACCTCAGTGATGCGATCCCCGCCCCTTCCAGTCTCACACTTTAGCCTACCCTTCATCTCTATCCCCCTTCCCCATCGACCTTCACCTAACCCCGCTTCCCTCCTCGTTTCGTCATCCACGAAGGGAATCGCCTTCTTGCGCTAAAACGAACAGAACTTATGGATTTTTCCCCATCATACCCAGCACCACATTTGTTCATATTCATTGTGCTCCATCTTAGGTAAGTTTAATACCATAAGTGTGAATAGCGAACATGAAGATTTGCTATGTACGAACACCAGATGCAGATGGAGGCAAAATCTTACGAACTGTGGTCAGATTTCGTATGAGAGAAAATGTATCTGACAAACTGGGCCAGATGTCCAAAGGAAAAGGGCAGACGAATGGTCCAAGAAAAAATTCGTCTCATAGTCAAAGCGATGTTTTCCCTGCAGGAATTGGGGGCGTGTGGCTTTAAATATGTTTTTATCTTTTGTGATATTTCATGTCCAGAGTCTAGTGCATACATGTGTTGCTTGGTTGGCGTACACTCTCTGTGATTGTCCCCGAGTGGAGGACCTCTGATGTCCCACTCTGGGCGCGTTTTGTGTGGAAGAATCACATTCCTATGTTTAAATGTGGACGGGAAATAGTGATGTAGGCGTGATTATGATGGTATTAAGTGACGGACCCATGATGGTGATGATGATAACAGTTTTATTACCACTATTATTACCCAGAGTGGTAGAAAATGTACCAGTAATGTCATGCATTCTTGGCTCTGGCTGACAGAATATTTTATAGGTTTCCTGTACGTCGTTTACCGTGAATCTATTAAATAAGTATGATAATAGCCGCTCAGGGCGTGAAAGCTGGTGACTGAGCAATATTCAAGATTTTATGCAGCCAAATTGCTGTATGAATTATGTGCAGTGTACATAAGGAGCAGAGTATGCAGGAGATTTCAGATGGTGTGGAGTACCAAGATAGGAAGATCTTTATAAATATGAATCTTAAAGATGGAAACAGATGAATTTGACAATGAAACTTAATGTATATGTTTGTTAGTGTGGGTTTTACTTAAAGAGTGTCAGGGGGTAGGACACAGTAACGTCTCCATAGACTTTAGGAAGTAGGTGAATGGATTTGTCGTTAGTGTTTGTGTGAGAGTTGTGAGATGAGATTGGATGATTGATGTATGCAGGGGAAGGGAGAGGGAAAAGTAACCGCAGCTACATTGGGACAGGAAAAAGTAACCTGTTATAAGAGGCAAAACATTAGGAGGTAAGACACAGGTGGAGATGAGGATGAAGCAAGTACCAAGTGGAAACAAAGGGGAAAAGATTGGAACCCTGGTAAGGGAGAACCACCCGGGGGGCAATATCACGGACTACCGATCGTGGAGAATGACCAGCCAGGGTCACAGCTGTGGAAGTGACAGTTCGGAAGACTGCTTACCGGACGACCACCTAGTTCCTCCAAGGCATCAGTACGGGCGCGCCAGGTGGAATGGCTGCTGGAGGACCATGTAAAGGCACCGTGATTGGGGCATCACGGAGAAGGACCAGGTAGGAGCACTGCCTCAGGAGGGCTAGCTTGGGATGCCGCTGCAGAAGGGACTGTGTGGAGGACGCCCATCGTCCGAGGTAGGTTGGCATTGTCCACGATCCTGTCATGTATGGGGTGGATTTGTGGGTGACTTGACAGTACGTTGCTAAATATTTATCTTCACATATTATGCACCATGTATTCATAGTCGAAGTGTATTGTTAACTGGGTGTAGATTTTTACAGTATCTAGTTTTTCTCTTTAATATTACTTCTGCTGTTTTTATGATTTGTATGTATTACTTAAGGTGTTTTTTGTTCAAATTAGATGTGTATGCATATATATCTAACGTATAGTAAACAGGTGTTCTTTATAATTCTAGGCATGTAGGTTTTTTACACGTGCAGTTTTTTGTATACAAGCTATTTAAAGAGTAGGGTTTAATACACAGTGTACAGTACTATACAGCACAGTGGGTATTGTCTAGGTATATTACAACGTCTGTCTAAACAATGTGTACAATTACTGGTATTGTTCATTCACGGTTTGAATGCTTCAGTCTGTAAAATGATATCCCATCATGTTAACCAACATGTTGAACTGAGAGTATAATCCAGTATGATACCGGTATACTGTCATGATCATTTAGGTCACTTATGGTACCGGTATGCTGTATCTTCTGTTAAGCTCAGCTGTTAAATCACAGCAACAGTTTATAATCAATTGACTGTCTTCCATGTAAGGGTTAATCCAAAGTCAAAATGATATTTCGGTATTGTTTTATGTGACTTATTATCATTAATCTACGTTTATCAGGAAGGTTTTACCAAGGGCCTGGGTTCCCCCGCTGTGATCCCAAGAGCTGGCCTGAGCCAGAACTATGGGGTTGATAAGGGACTCTCATACCTAAGGCCAATATAAGTCGTACATGTACGCCTCAGCTCAGCATCTACTGCGCTTGCTGAAATACAGCACCATAATGATAAACTTACTCCTAGTTTAAATTCAGAATGCCAGAGAATGGTGTGTGTGTTCAGGTCATGGCCTACTTTTAGGATGGTGATGGTGTCACAGTCAGATTTACCTGACAATTGCCTTTGATTTCTGCTGTCTAATCAACGCTGCTGCTGTTAGTACTCAGACGTTACTAATACCGCCACAGATCCTTAAGGAACTAACGTAGCATTGCAGTCATTACTGTCACTTCTGTTGTTCTTCAACTGTGTAACAAAATCTTTCATGCCCCTCTCATCTTCTGGAGTAGCAACAGGGCACACTATGATCACTCCTGATGCTGTTATTTGACGAATCGCCCGTCAAACCTGTCTTGGGTCTGGGGCTCACAGAACTGAGAAATTATGATAGGGGATCAATTCAAGGCAGGAAATAAGAGAAAAAAAAATTTACAGTAGAGATACGTCACAAAACATAACCTAAGTTATTTAATGGTGTATTAAGATCACCTGTGATTTAGACCATTGTGAATATATTGATTCCCATGTTCCAGCTCCTAGTGGAAGAGGTAAGTGACATTTTATCGGAGGCCAGAATTAAGCCAAATATTTTATCAGTTATCGTATTTCAAGGCAAAGAACAAAAAATTTAATCTTGAAAGTCAAAGTTAATAGTTTTCCCGTTTCTGTCGCATATTTATAGTAAGCCTTCGGAAAACTATTTTAAAATCTGAAATTGTCTGTGAAAACTTTCGAAAAGTAAATTCCTAAAGTCCTGAAGGTATCCCTGGGATCGTTCATAAAACGGTTTTATGGAACTGCGTGAGATAGCGTTCGTTCAATGGTTTTAAAGGACTCTGCGTTAGGGCATTCATAGAATGGTTATGACGAACTCTACGTGAGAGGTTCATAAAATACTTTTAAAGTGCTCTGCGTGAGAGCGTTCATAGAATGGCTATGAAGAACGCGTGACAGCGTTCGTAGAATGGTCATGATGAACTCTTCGTGAGAGCGTTCATAGAGTGGTTTTAAAGAACTCTGAGCGAGAGGGTTCATAGATGGTTTTAAAGAACTCTGCATTTGCGTTCATAGTGTAGATTTTTAAAATCTCCGTGAGAGAGAGCGTTCACTGAATGGTTTTAAGGGAGTGACCTTGCGTGAGGTCATGGGAAAGATGGCTTTAAAATGCCGAGTGCGTGCTGGAGGTCATTAACTTGAAGTTTGCCTGAGACTGGAGGGACACTGATTCGCAAACACCAGAAGTTGCTTTCTTGCGATGTGAATGGGAGCGCGAGCCTCCAGAAGTTTTACGAAGCCGAGTGTTTGTGTTTGAGAGAGAGAGAGAGAGAGAGAGAGAGAGAGAGAGAGAGGGGGGGGGGGCGGGGGACCCCTTTTCCAAGTGGCTTTGAGATGATGAGAGTGGAGCATAGACTTCCTGCTAACACCACTTTGCTGTACCCCTAGTTGACCCTTGCAGGACCACGACCTCTGCCAGTACCAGTACCGGTAAGTTGGTCTCCGGAAGTTCCTTTAGACAGTATCATCTAGAACGGCTTCAACAGTAAGTTATTTCCTCTTCATCTTATGTTCAAATTAACTCACGTGCAGCCATGGTTGTTTTTCACTGTAAGCTTCTTTGACATATATGTTCTTTTGATGATAGATTTTGTTAATGAGATTGACGATTTCAAATCATTAATTTCTTGTTGATAAGTCTTAAACTGCATCGTTACTTTGTAATAAAATGGTGTCGTCTTTTTTTTCAGGTAAAGTGTCCATCTCGTGTGTGGGTCTGGTAGTTTTCAGTACAAGAGGAGGTCCTGCCCAGGTGTTCACTGCTTCGTAAAGGTAAGGCACACAACGCCATTCGCGGATGGTACGAAGAAGGAATACTTCCAGTGGGAAGAGAGCGAAAATCTGAGCGACTACACTGTGAAAAACTTGTGAGATTATTTCTAGTCTTTCGCCAAGTTCACTTAATCTCTCTTAAAGAAAGTTTTCTGATCCACGTCTCTGCCTTCACAATTAGGTGGCCATTCTCCCTTGCTCGGATGTTCTCAGACTTTGAGAAGTGCCGATGGGAATCACAAGTGACGTGAGCCTTATATCTCCTCTTGTAGAGACAGAGTGAAAATACAACTACAGTCCAGGAGGAAGAGAGTTCGTTTGCCTTTTAACCTAAAGTCCTGTTTAATTCGTATAATTTGGTTCTGAGACATACAAGAACCCGAGCGCAAAGACACTGTGAAGAGGAAGGAGATTGTGGAACTGTCGGGACTTTTGAAAGACTTTCCCTCGTCTGATTCATGGTCATTGCTGGGATGAAGTAAAACTAGAGACTTGCTTGAATATATATATATATATATTTCCTTTAACGTATTTCATGTCTACTGTGTCCGATAGATTGTCATGCTCAGCTTTTTATGTAAAACCTTTAAAGTGAGATTTTGTGTATCAGTTAGAGATACAAGTAGTAACGTCGCGAACTACATGATTTAATCTGCATATAAAAATTTTTGAAAGAATGAAAGTGCAATTGTTGTTGATAGTATTTTGCGTTTATGATTTACAGAAGCATTGTTTTTCATGCGGAAAGTACGTCTCTGCATTTGTTTCATCTCAGGAATGCTGGAAATTTTTTATAAATATTCTGAGTTTCTTGCCATGTCCAATTATCTTTATTTGCATAATCCCTCCAGAGTCTATAGCGTTGTATTTCCTTTTTATGTACGTTTCGTAATATATGCATCAGTAGCGATATGATGCAGATTTATCAAATAATTGTACTTTTATGATTTCTCACTGTACAGCTTTTCGTTGTTTTTGTAAGTGCGAGGGAAGAGTGTATATTGATGAGGCAAATAAAAGCTATGGCAGTTAGCGGTGAGCGAGTGCTCTGCTGGCCAAGTATAGTGTAAGGGGCGTCGCCGGGTATGGCTCGGGGTCCAGCGATGCTGTTTACATGTAAGAAGAGGTGAGAAAGAGAGAGAGAAAAAAAGAAATCATTCTGATAGATTAAAAGAAAAAGACAGATAGAATGAGGAAGCTTGAATGAAGTAAGTTTTGGAAGAGATAGCTGGAATGTTGAGTGAATATGGAAGAAAACGGCAGAGGAAGTGTGTGACATGCGAAGCTGTGGGAGATATGTGGAAGGAAGGAGACAGTAAGGCCTCAGTGTCCCCATATTTAGTAATCTGTCGACGACCAGGCCGCACGACCTGCCTGCTCAGCCTCGAGGCCATCACCGTGATAACATCAAACTTCCCAAACAATTACGCGAGTGGAAATTATTAGGAGCCAAACTTCTCGCGGACATCGTCTTTGCCTGGCCACCTCCTCCTCCCCTCCCTCGACCCTTCGCTAAGACGACTTGCAGCCTTCTGCTAACACGACCCCCCACAATCCTTCACTGAAACGACCTAAGATCCCCCGCATAGACCCGCAGATCTCTACTGAGACGACCCCTCACCCTCTGGTGAAAGTCCAGGACCTTCTTCCCAGACGACTTGCGATCTTCGCTTGAGACGACTCACTGAAAACGATTCACGACCCTCCGCTTAGACGACCTTCGAACTTTGGCTGAGACGACCCACGAACTCGCACTGAGTCATCCCACCGCCCATCAAGATTTATTGCCTCACAACACGGCCCCAACGGCTTTACCTTTCCCTCTCAGGCGCTGCGGGAATGTGCTGCCGCCATAATTACTGGTATTACCTCCAGGCGTCCGTGTTGGTGTGGCGACGCGCGTCTCCCTACCCTGCACCAGTCTGAGCATGGTAGTGGACCAGGCTGAGCATGGTAGTGGACCAGGCTGAGCACAGAGGTGGATTAGTCTAACAGTGGATCAGTTTAACAGTCAGAGTGTTTCAGTACGAACATAAAAGGTAAAACGTTTGCCATAGGTTTAAAGGCAATTAAATCTTTAATACCACGTCAGAGAATGACTGTAAACCATGTAAGATCGAATTTCAGAGTGAGATCTTGCAGAGAGCAGCGGGAGTAGGTTGTGATGTAGTTTTTGTGCGGTCCTCCAACACTCCGCTGATTCTCTATTTTGTTACGCGACATTGTGTGTGATCTAATGCTGACATTCAATTCCTTTTTCGTTTCCAGTTATTTGTTCACAAGATATTAAGATGTATAAGTCTTTAAGTAATGGTGATAAATACTTTCCTTACGAGGATTATAAAAATTATAAGTTTGTCTTTTAACCCGGCTTCCTCCCCATGTCAGGTGAAGTCAGTAATGGGATGATAATCAATGGGTTAGATATATATGACGAGATAAATTCCTGGAATATAAAGATGATCATGGGGTAAAAGACAAATGACAGAGAAGGAGGCAGATATTCAAAAGAAAGAAGCTTATTTGTACCGTAAAGAAGTGGGAGCTTGGATTAGAAGGAGGAAGAGGAGGAGGAGGCAGTTGCAAGAGACAGGAGTGGAGGATGGACCTGATCATGAGGGGGAAGTCTGCTTACTGTGATGCCGGGAGATGGAGCCCGTTCATGAAGACAGAAGAGTGTTACAGTCTGAGGAAGGAGAAGGGGAGGAAATGGTACTCTGGCGGAGGGAAAGGGGAGGGTGTCTGATCATGGAGGATGGGAGGAGGAGGAGGAGGTTTCCCACAAGTGGAGGAGTAGGAAGGAGGTGGCGGTCAGGAGGAAGGAAGTCTCTGATCATGAGGCGGAGGTGGTGGTGCTGGAGGAGAGGAGGAAAGCGTCAGGGCACGAGGGGAAAACAGGTGACACCTCATGATTGGAGGTGGAGTTGCTCATGTGAAGGAGGATCTGGCATGTTGGGAATAAAGCGAGAAGTTTCCTTTGAGGGGAAGTAGACGACTGTAGGGCAGGAGTTAGGGACAGGGCCTGGGCAAGAAGAGGTGATACTGCAAGAGCCCGGTGCCGCAGTGGAGTGGGGGGAAGGAGGTGGCACTGTAAAGGAAAGAGTAATTTCCCGGTCGTGAGAATGTAGGAAGTGGCTCTGTGAAGAAATAGGGGAGAACTCAGCCATGACAGGAGTTTCTTGTGGTGGAAGGGGCGACATTGTGCCGTGAAGGGGAGGAGGTGGCAGAACTGGGGAGGAGGTATGGGCTACCATGTGGAGGGAAGTGTGTCACGCAGGGTGAGGAGGGAGGGACCAGGTATTTAGTGGGATCGAAAGTATTATCGTGGAGGGGCCCTCACTCTGGAGGAGCAGATGGGAAGGTTGCGGTTGTGTGGAACTCTAGCCACGAGGAAGACTGCTGAGATGGTGGGATCCGTTGGTGGTTACTGCGGGTGTCTGTAGGAGGATGGAGAGTCTATCGTCATGAGGCTGAAGGGAAGACCCGACCACGGGGTGCGGTGGGAAGGAGCTGCTAGGGTGGGAGTGGGCGCCGTGCACGCAAGATAAGCAATACTTAAGGACATTGGCCAGATGTTCGGTTTCGGAAGGGGAAGAGGCAGGAAGATTGTGATCAAGGCGTCAGTGATGGAGTATAGTGCATTAGTATAAAGGTCCTCTGTGACGGGTTTGCTGGGTGGATGTCAGGGTTTAGTAGTCAGCAGGTGGATGGAAGGGAAATCTTTCCTGATACGCAGATTACACAAAAACGTTTTGGAAACAACTGGATCTTTTCACTGACGACGTTGGAACTTTACCTTCCTCTTGTCATAAAATTTCCCGGAACAAATTAAGTTTGGAAATCAAGAGAAAGAATTTATTTGATTTTTTTATGACAGTGAGTTCGAGTCGAGAAGGCAGAGTTAAGATAAGGCAGAGAAGCAGAGCAATATCAGTTAATCCTTTTTTATGTTTCCAACCCCAGGCCAGTTGTGCAACTGCGTTTGATTACACTTAGTTCGTCTTGCAACAACTGTGTTATATCACCGATCGCGCACTAGGGGCAGGATAATTTTTTTTTCAGGATTTGTGTGTGTGTTAAGACTGCAGCTGAAGAATGGTAAGTCGGAAGAAGTTAATATTTTTAAGACTCGTTAATGCTGTATTCCTTTGCTATAATCCCAAAGAAAAGAAAAAGATGACTGCCCTACTGATGACACGTCTGGTTTGGTATGGTATGAACTGCGAGCTTGTCATAGTCACGGCTCCAGTTAGTTTTTGTTATATACCGATCGAATGAGCAATGACAATGGATTACAAAGATAATGGTAGCAATAGAGTTATCAGTAACGTTAGTTATATGTAATTATGATAACCATTTCTTTATAATCGAAAATGTATCCGTTCAGAATCAGAAACTCGGTGATTATTAGCTGAACGTACGACACAAAGTCTGTTAGTCTGTTCCCTAATTGTGTTACCTCTCTTATTGGTACAGACGAAGACACAGAGAGACGAAAACAGCTATATACATAGGGTCGGGTTTGGTTCGCTCCCTGCTGGTGTGATTGTCTCCAGCCGTTTGGCCACCAGCCAAAGGAAACGTGTCCTCCGTTCTTCTTGTACTTATCTTGTTTCGTTTATCTCCCTATCGCCGGCCTTGGTCGTGAGATGTCTGGTGCTGGTGGTGATACAGCTCCCCAGGAAGAGTCTCTCAACCAGAGAACGCGTCGTGGCGTGCTGTCTGATGTCTGGCATAATGCTGACAGATCACTGACAGATCTGTCGGTTCATACAAAATGTACAAATACCTTCAATTACCATTTATAGGTCGTTTCTGCGAAGTAGAGGAAGAACTGTTCTGCTAAAGTTGGCGTCCAGGTTCGTGTCCCCGTAAGTGTACAAGCCTCGGATAAGTTTTCCATTCACGTTCAGTTCTTAGTCATTGTTCCATGTACCGTCGTATAACTTAGTACGCATCAGATGGATATTGATGAGTGCTTGAGCATCGTACCAGAAGTAGGTCGTCCTGACCTACATTTTACGCCTCAGATGAACTTTGTAATCTTTAATTACCCTTGCTATTATTACTTCATAACCCTATTCTCAGGTATTAAGTTCGGTAGCAATTTCGCCTCTTTTCCAAATATATGTGTAAATGTTTTCTTTACAAGAAACGTGGCATGAGAACTGGGTATTAAAACTCAAGAACACCAATTTGATTTTGATGCCGTATTTGCTCTTCTATGTATGGACTTGCTGACACACAGCCTTACTCATTGCTGCTGTCGGTCCACTCACACCTACGGCCTCATAATAAGGCAACGGAAGAGGAAATGATGATTGCATAGTAATCATACTTACACCGAGAAGGTCCTCGACGAGACTGTACTCCTTTCCTAGCCCGGTACCGGCTCAAAAGTTTTCAGATGTCATTTTCATGAAACTGGCAATAGATACATTTGATGCGATTGACATGAAATGTCAGTCAATGGCTAACTGCGTCCCGTTGCCCCTTCCGTCATTCCTCCTTTATCCCCTCTACCTCCTCACAGCGTCCCGAAGCACGACAGTCAGTCTCGATTTGTTTTTAACATATGTTTATATTCGATTCTTTAGCGAGAAGTGTGAGGAGGGCTTTTTTATCATCATATTCTCGTTTGAGCGCATCGAAGATATAGTAAAAGTTTCCAGCAAAAGTCATAATGGAAGAAAAACTCAACCCTGAACTAGTATCTTCTGAATTTATGAGGTAATAATCTTACGCGGTAATTTATTAGGGTCGAATTTATCATCTTTCATTAAACATTATTATTAACGATGCCTTGAAATAGCACTGTATATCTCTCATGCGGTTCTTGGTCTTACAGTCGTTGCTCGGTAAACTTCCAGTTACTGGTTAAGCCTTATGAGGGTGCCATGACAAAGTGATCAGTAACGCCATGTAATTAAGGTAGTCTTGAGAGATGGACCATGAGGTGTTTGTGGGTCTTGATCTTTGTTCCTAGTACAAGGCGTCTCCCAGCACTCACCATACAGCTTAATCATTTATCAAGAACTGTTTGTACGTATGTTTGTCTTTTTTTTCCTCTCCATTTCTTCCTTCTCCCCAGTCCCACCTTTCTCTCCACCCATTCTCCTCTGTAATTTCTTAAACCCATCTTTCCGGTGCAGGTCTTTTGAGAGAGAGGCTTTTAAGTTCTGGAAGACGTCTTGAGTTTTTACCCAAGCTGAACAAGAACAAGGCCAGGTTCAAACTGCTGTCCATGTTCATCTTTCAAGAAATTTACAAAAAGAAACAAGGAAGTAAAAGCAGTTGGGGCGGGCATATCGTGCTGTGACCATTACCGCTCTGGGCAGACTCCCTCAGCGGAGCAAGATGGATGGCTCACGAATGAGTAAGTGATTGGCCGAGTGAGTAAACGATGTTCCCCCGACGCTCAACATCGACAGTTTATGATAGCACCGGGTCCTCGCCAGTTGTTTCAGACTGCCCCGTGTTACGCTGTGGGAGGCTCATGGCTTCTATCGTGGGCAGTTAGCCGCTGTTTCTCCCCAGATTGTATTAAGATAAAAAAAAACAGCAAGAGAACTTCTGCGGAAAGAAATGTATTGAGTGGGAGAGGAGCGTGTGACCCGTAGGGTACACACTGTGTCAACGTTCTTTACCAACCAGAGAAAATCTGATCACTGGTTTTGTTCCTCCCAAGAAGCTTCCAGACTTCGTTAAGTAACGTTAGTAATTTTGATTTTTTTTAATTTGTTTGTGAATTCCTTTACTTTGGTAACCACATATTATGTTAACCCCTTTGAGCACGATGATACGAGTCTTAAAGATGACAGTACTTCCTTTGGGTATGATGACCTGGCCTTTGACCTGTGGCCAGTAAGTACACACTCTGTGCATTGTAGGTGGCCGAAAAATCCGGTCCATGAGCTCAGCTGATCCTCAGTAAGTTTCCAGTCAAATAATTCATTGTAGTATCCATGTCAGTATAACGCAATAAATATATTTTTTCCATATGTGAAAGTATGTTGTGAGGTTTTCATTAGAATTAATTGCCATCCATACCTTTACCAGTTTACGTAACGAAACTAAACGGTAAATCAGAGTTGTAATTTTCAAAGATGGATTAAACAGAATACTTAAAAGCAAACCTTTAATGGTCTGAGATCTCAGTGATAAAAGTAAAATATCAGAGGACATGAAGCATGTAAGACTAAAGTTGTTTCAAAAGTTTGGCTCAGATTTATCATATGTTTCACAGTTTTTGGGGACTCGTAAACTTGTAATGAATTTTAGTTCATGTGGGCTTGGGGGGGGGGGGGGGGGGGCTCCGTGC
>JAUTYZ010730369.1:0-13715 GCA_032273725.1 Panulirus interruptus | reverse complement strand
GCATAACCTTGGGAGAGTGGGAGAGGATAATGAGGCAAGATGAGCAGACTGAGTGTTGGACTCCTCTCCACAAACTGCACGATCGAGGCAGTGTTGTGGGACGTCGCACGCTGAAAAAAAACGATCCGGTCCGATCCCGGAGTGGCATCCAAGTAACACGTGGCACATGCAACGTGTCACGCCACTCCTGTGTGAAAGGTTTCATTTATTTCTAAAGGTTCGTTTTCAAGTGGCATGCCACATGCGACGAGTCACTTTGGTGTGAAAGCTCCCTTAGTCTGCCTCAAGCTATCGTGCGATCAGGTTGTATACAGAGAATTGTGACTTTATTTATTAAATAATTTTGCATTCCTTACAATTCAAAATGGCATAAAGTGATAGAGGAGTTAAAAGAAAGCGTGTGAACTGTATATTGTATTACTGTATATTGTACTAAAAAATGGCCCATAGGTTACATTTGATTTAAAGGACTTTCACCATTAATGGACACCCCTTCCCCCTATTAGTCCGTTAAATCGAGGGTTCACTGTATATCTCTGACGCCTGTTCCAATTGGAACCCTCTCAAAGGGAAGGCTACGGCAAAAGAGTCTCCATAACAAAAGAACTACAGTTATCACACCCTACCAGGCCACCACACCCTCCCTCACCAACCACCAGTCTATCCCTCCCTAGTTACCATACCCTGAACATCAGAATGGCATTGTTCAATGGTATAACCATTCACCTCCATCATTTCCCTCTTTATACCTCCCATTTTGCCAGTACAACTTTCTTGCTTAATAGTAAAATATTTTCCTAAAAATTTACACCCCTGCAGCCAGCAATTTCTGTCCTGCCAAGGAAATGAATTATTGGCAACTGTGTACAAGGGTTAGTCAATGTGCATCTGAAAACCTCCCTGACACGTCTACAGACAGGGTGCAGACAAGATTGCCTTTTTATTGTATAGATACATAATCTTTTCAACTCTCTGATTCAGGTCTTAATACTCTATGCTCTTTGTTCTCCATTCATTACTAGTTTTTCACTTAACTACATTAAGTTACTACTTTAAACTAAATGAGTTACAATCTTACCTGGGTCACTGCCCTAATAGCTCAACTACTATAAAATGAAACTATTTTAAGCAGTACTGCTTCAGTGGAAATTACCTGTATGGTAGTCCCAAGTGTGTTATACGTCTAAGGTCTCAAACACAAAAGAAATGAAGGGGTGGAAGTGCTGATAATAAAATGCATGAGGATAGTATGTAGCATGAAACAGGTTAATCATGTAACAAATAACTCTGTTAGTTAGAGGTGTGGTAGTGAATTGAGAGGGCCTATCAATGTTTGCTAAAATGGTTTGGACTTACTGTATGAAGAGGATGAGTGAAGAGAGACTGACAAAGAGGATTTCTGTGTCAGAAGCTGTGGAAGCAAAGGAGCTGAAGAAGCCTGAGAAAGACATGGGAAGACGGAGTAGAAGAGGTTTAGGGGCACATGAAGTGACCAAGGTAAAGGATGGAGTAGTCTGTGAAGCTTGGCTGTAGATGACAGTGTCTGGTTTTGGTACATAATGCATCAAAGAAGGAGACTGGAAGTAAGCAAATGAAGCCACCATTTCTTCATTCCTGCCATTACCACACTAAGCCATGAAAGTCAATTAAATATATGGGATAAAATCCTCATTACTCACATCTTACACACTTCATGAACTAAGTAAATCAATCTTTTTCTGGCTATGTCTTTTCACTTATAACTTCAACCAATATATAACAGGTTGAAGCTATGGTATAATGCTGGTATTTTGATAAACTCTGTGTAAAAGTTATAAAATACACTCATACAGCATATCACAATCTTGGTAAAACCTATGTTCATGTATTACAATGTATGTGACAAATAAAGTGTGACCATGTCCGTACTACAAACTATACACTCACCTCTGGTACGCCTGAACCACACGCATAAGGAGCAAACATCATGACTAGTGAAGCAGCCAAGGACGCAAAGAGTAGTGACCACAGAATGTAGAATATGTACGAGATAACATATGCTCCTGCACCACCCCCAGTATGACCAAATACCTCTGGCCATGAGAACCACTGAAAAATATAACGTTTGTATTTAATTACTACCAGGTGCCCATGTGCAACATGGAATGAAATAAAGGGGGATTAGAATGAATAAGTATGATGTGTGGGGCTTTGTCACATTGAGAATATTAAGAATAAACTAACCTACAGTGAATCTGCATAATAGTACTCAGAACGTTTAAATCATTATGAATCGTGCTTACCAGAGCTGACAAAATCACAAGTATGAAAGTGAAGACTGAGTTTATCACATTTTTTTACACTAGCCAAAATGGGCAAAAACATGACCCAGTAGAAGCCACCTCTTTATATAAATCATTAGTCTACAAAAGGGTGCTTGTATAAATGTATGGACAAACATCCTAATAATACAGGATGTCAGCAAAGGTATTACTTAACTGACAAACTCATTGGCAACTCAATAAAAGGAATATGCAGCTTGCTTCCTTTATCCTTATGTTTGAAAAAATTCTGTAGTTGTAATAACTGTTAGTCTGTCTACCATACAACGTTTTGTTTGATATTCAAAAACTTAAAAGTTTGTAGGTTACAATAAACTCTTCAGTTTATCCAACATGTTCAACATTACACTCAAGACAATATTAAGTATCTAAACAATGGATGTCATGCGAAATCCTGGTTAGTACTTTCTGTAAACACAGAAGCTACTCAATAAATAGCATTAACTAATTCCTGTACCAATACTGTGGTACAGATATCTCTTGTTGTATGGTTTTCTGGGGTATGGTTTTTGCACAGATGTTGTCCATGAAAAAGTAAATGAAATAATGTTAACACAAACACACACACACACAAAAAAAAAAATTAAGTTTCGGAAACCACATGTAAAATAGTAAGGCACCATCCTCAAAGGTTTCTTTACACAAAGCCTTAATCCACACTGGAAACTGTCTTTTGTTCTATTGTATCCCAAAACCTGACAGTAGCACTCATGCACTTGTCTGTCTCATAATGAGCTTCATCAAATGACTAAAATACTTACATCGGAGCAATTATTTCCATCATAGAAAGTTTCATTTGAAGACCAACAGCACTGCTCCTGGTTAAACCAAAACGCTTCTGGGCATATCCCAAACCTGAGGTCTGACATCCAGCTGGTCCCTATGTCAATCATCCCAGCAACAGCACCTGGAGACAAAAAAATTTAATAATGAAGTGTACTCCAAAAATACTTCTAATTTGCACATTGGCATGGTTAAATTTTGGTGTTTTAAACATAAAACGGAATTTTCACAGATGCTTGCCTCTAGTTATACAATGCAAAAAATACAAGTAGGAAAACAATGCATCAATATAAAATGCAATAAATTATATTCTTAATTCACTTATTTCATATGCAGAAGGTGGATCACACCCACAATGAAAACCACTCCAATAAATGACAGCTTCAAACCCCTCACTAGTCAATAAGCTTTAGCAACATTTAAAGGGCCTTAAGAAAGATTTCATCAGTGATGTTATCCACCAAAATCCAACAAAAACTGGCCTATCAATGATGATCCCTATTCCTCACCATTGCCAAAAATGGCCTAACTAACCAGTTAGATGATCCCTAACATGTCTGTTTATACTTCCACAACAGCAATGACCCTAACAATGACCAAGCAATCTGATTCACCACTAATGACCCAAGTCATGAATACGCAGCCTCATTCAAAAGATGACTTCCACCATGACGAAACAATGCCCAGCTCACCATATGTAGCTCCGTCTAAAACGACACAGCCTGATTTACCAGTGATACCCCAACCATGGTCAAAAGTCCTGATTCATCAGGGATGATTCCCACCATAAAACAGCCTCTCACTAAAAATGACCTCCAAAACAAACAGCATGATTCATAACAGATGATTCTCCATTATGACTAAATACAGCATATCTCTTAAGCAATGACTATTGATAAATGCAAAAAGCCCAACTCACTAAAATAATCCCTTACAATCACCACAAACAATCTGACTCACCTAAAATGACCCTTTCATGATTACGTACATCATGACTCACTTCTAACATCCCCAATATAACTGGGATAACTTCATCATGACCACACAGACTGACTCACTTGAAATAATTCCCATCATGTCCATGCACTGTCCCTTACTTATCTGTGATGACCCAAACCATGATCTCACAAGGCTTCCTCCACTCATATAACACCTACATGACCAAATACTGGCCCTAGACTTATGTGAGATTGTCCTACTTTGACTATACACATTTCCTTTAACTCAACTGTAATGTGCACCATCATTACCAAACACAGCCTCCTGGTCCAACAACAATTACTTCCAGTTAGACTTAAAACAGTTTCTCTTAATCACCTGAAATGATGTCTAATATGACAATTCACTAGCCATGACAGTCACCAAAACCTCCAAATCATTTGTAATGATTCCCAGCATGACCACACACAGGCTCCCTGATTCCCAAACAATAGTCCCATCATGGCCAAATACATCCCCCTAATTCATCTATGATGACCCTCACTACAGCTACACACAACTCTAAAAGTAACTATGATGGTACTTTACCATAACCCGCACATGGTCCTCACATTTGTCTAAGATAATTATCACTACAACCAGACACAGCATACTTGACTAACCTGCAAAAACTCCCACAAGGAACACACACAGCCAACCAGACCAAGCATCATGGCCACTTTTTATCCAATCCCATATGCTTTCTTCTTTTTTCTTGATAATATAACGATGCCGCATACGATCTCTAGCAATATCTCGCTGCCAGTCAATGGTGTGAAAATCATCATACTGGCCAATTCCAAGGAATTCCTGCTCATCAGAATCTAGATGAAATGTGCTATTGTTGGTGACTGTGGGCAGAGAAGATTACGATTAACAAAAAGGATGTGTGTGCTTTATAGATATAATGAAATACTACATTCATAAAATTCATTTAAATATCAATAATATCCCACTAATTATAACAATCTTTTGTAGGGCACTACAGAACATAATGCCCCATTTTTAATATTCCTCATATAAAAAGCACACTATACTATTGACATAAGGTTAGATGGTTGTATGCACAGGTAACAACCAGACAAACAAAAAACTGCACATCCATAGTAGATTCACATAAAAACTGACTTTAAAATTTATGGCAATTTCAATAACAAGAATTAGTGACTGTAAGTAATGAATATGTTAAATGAAGTTTCTCATGATATTTTCCTCTAGAGCATCTAGGGATTAACTAAGCACCTTCATAAACACACCTTGAACACTATAATTTGCCACAAGAATTCATCAAAAATAGGCCAATAACATCCATAATTTTATCCATCTTCAGATCATTTCAGATATGTACACTCCTCTCAAGGAAAAGCTTTATTATCCAGCACTTAACTAACAAGAAAACTCTTGTATCCAAAATTTTCAATATCTAATAACATAAATGCATACTGCAGTAAACAGTAACCATACAATGCATTCAGCATACTTTGGCCTCCTCTCACACTTCATGAAAGTTTGCACCAATTAAGTTAATATGCCACCACTCAACAGTGTTATTTACAGTATTTTCTACCATGCTTCTGATGCAATCTGCTATAACAGATTCGCACTCCTGACATGTAATAACTTTATCTTTGAACAGCTTCTACATCCAACAGTTTTGGCATCTAATTCTAAAAAGGCGTGAAAGGACAGACCTTCCAACAAAGGAGAAAAACATAAGGGAGCTGTACAAACCCTGACATCAGAAAACTGTCCTTTGTAAATGATGTGACTGGAGACAGGTGAGAAGCATTCTTTGATGAGAGAATGTAATCTTAGTTTATCCATGATATTAAGGCCCGAAGAGAATAGCCATTAACATTTTTGTTGAATCAGAATAAAAAAAAGCTGTTGCTGATAAAAACTCTAGCAAAGCTCTAACTAAGAGCATACATGAATATAGTATGAATGGTTCAGAGTGAAATGATCTGAAGGAAAATCAGTTTCCTGTTCCACTGCTAACTGAAAAACCTGAAGGTTTTTATAATCAAATGAACCTGACAGTTAAATGTGCATTTTCTGATGGTTGGGAGCTTATTGCTAAGCCTCATCATGGCTTAAAGGCTTTTATAACCAGTATATTCTCATACCCATATCTGGCACAGTCTAGGTCTGGCAGACGCTGGATAATAAAACTTTTCCGGTGCATACCTTAAGATAAAGATGCATCAGCATGCAAAATCTAGTTAAGAGTGGTCATGCAGTTTCAGAGAAATGCCCTAATGTGTCAAAATAATAATAGTGATAATGATCATTAAGGTAAAATAATAATTATAAAAAAAATCAACAACAACAATGATAATCATAATAATATAAATAAGAAATGAACATTATAATATTGCACAGAGGAATGATCAAAGTGGGGATTTTTTCATCTAAGGCTTAGTCATCTGTTCCTGATGCTTCTTCAATCACAAAGGAAATAGCAAACATGAAAGAAGAATAAAAAAGGAATAAAAAAGATTTCTTTGTTATGTAATCTGGTTTCCCACCTAAGCGTAGAAGCATCAGGAACAAATGCACAATAGCCTCATTTGTAAACATCTACCCTCTAGCCATCATGTTTAATGTACACACGGTAAAAAAGGAATTTTCCCAGGTGGATTTGATGAATTTTGAAATGATTAATAAGACTCGAGTTGTCTCGTTAGGGTTGGAATGTATGAATGTGAAACAAATTTCCAATATATTATGGTAGCTCCACTTTAAAGTTCTTTTCACCAAAATATGAAATCAATTTTACATATATTATACAATATGACAGCAGGGCTACTAATGTGAGGGCAGACCAATGGGCATTTCTCAAAATCCTTCGTCCATGGTGTCATACTATTTCACACAAAAAGTGGTAAGACACTTTTTTTCACCTTGTGTACTGAAACCAAAGCCTACTAACTACAGCCAAGACTCACAAACTATTGCATGGTTCACCTTGATCACTTTCATATGGTTCAGCCTACTAACAGCACATTATCCCCCCCACATACCACAATGATCCAATTCATCTTATCCCATGCATGCCCCTTACAAAAACAAAAGCAAAAATGAAACAATAATAACATTAATTAACTCTTGATTAACTTCACTTCTAGAATTTGGTACAATTACCTTACCTGACAAAAATTGCAATCAAGTATCATTTCCAAATTATTACTTACAAATTCTGAATGACTCTGCAAGCAAACAGACATTTTCAAGTTCTTAGATAATGCAGATGTACAGCCCTGCATGATTATGAAATGCTAATACTAAATTCTAAGGTGACAAATCATGGTACTGTACCTGATCATTTAAATGACAAATAAGAGGCATTACCAAACTCCACCTGCATGAGTTTAGGCCACAAGTGAAAAGTCACCTTCAGCAAGGTTGTATCAAAGCAATGGACAAAAAGGAGTACAGTCTCACCAAAGATATTCTCACTCCAATGGAGTCCATCCTTTCCCTGTTAATAACTGTACTGCAGCCTTAATGCTTCAGGAGCCCCATAAAAGGGGTTCTGGGGTTATATAATTAAAAAGAAAATTAAACACGAGAAAATTTACCATACATCATATGAATACCATTATTTTCACACATAAGTTATGTCTTCACTTGTATCCTCTAAATACTAAACTAAAGTAACTGTATGCACCTTAATGGTGATGTAAGAACCACGAAAATTATACAATAGTATTCAATATACAATTTATAATTAGTCTCCATAATCACTGACTTTACATGTACACAATATCATTATTATCATCCTGTAATACAACCTAACCTTTTCATTTTCTGTTAGTACTCTATTCCTTAAACAAAAGTGATTACTAACTCGCAAAGCATAAGTAACATAAGGAACTATGCTGCCTGGATGAGAAAATCCTACCATCTGCAACTTCTTAAGTCACAAGTGTGTGGTAAATTGAGTCTAATGTAGCAATCATCACAGACCAAGCAAGATTATTGGTGAGTGTTATGACACAGCCCTGCCTAAAGGCAAGTGCCCAATACTTACTCATAGGTAAGTACTGCCACACCAGTAATGTAACTTTCCTTAATAGTATTCTTAGCATTACCACTATGACATCTATTCTTATTCCTATTTTCTTCATCATTACGGAACATTCTCAGGGGCTTTAATGGATAGGGGGCTCTGATTTCGATGCATTATACATAATGGCTACTAGAGAATGAACAAATGAGCCCATTTTTCATTTGTTCCTGGTGCTACCTTGCTAAACGGGGAAACAGCAAACAAGTATGAAAAAATATATAAAATTATCATTATCATCATTTTATTATTATCAGCAGTAGAAGTAATGTCATTATTATTATTACTTTTTTTTCATACATGCTCGCCACTTACCACATGAGCGAGGGAGTGTCAAGAACAGATGAAAGAGCCTTAGAGGGAAAAATCCTCATTTGGCTCCTTGCTCTGTTTTTTTTTTTTGGAAAGTAATAAGGAAGGGAGGATTTCCAGCCACCTCCTGGAGGTGAACTTTTTTGCTGTTTGTAGATGAGATGGCACTGACTGCAGACTTAAGAGGGAAACTGCAAAAGACAGTGACAAAGTTTGGGATAGTGTGTGAAGGAAGAGAGCCGAGGTTGAATGAGAACAAAATTAAGGTGATGAGATGCAGCAGGGAGATAAGACAAGATAATACCTACCTATGAGTAATTGCAATGAGATTTGCCACAATGGCAGGGCTAGTGTGTAGTGCTCACCATGTCTTGCTTGTTGAAAAAATGCCATTCCTCTCCACCACAATGCACCTTCCATAATCATCAATCCGAGCTTCATAGAAGATTGCCTTCAGCCAGGTATTAAATCTTCTCTTGAATGTTTCTGTGGTTACTACATGAATTTCTTATTTTTCATAGTAATGAACTGAATAATCTTTCAAGCTTCTTAGCAGGACACTTGTAAATTGTTGTTTGATATCTTAATGTTACATTCCCAGGAATTACTCCTGACCTGATAACTGTATCTTCCTTGATGAGATGCTTTTAGATTTAAAATCTTTCTCTTTATGCCTTCTACCTGCTGTCATGCATATATCATCAAGTATCCCGCTCTTCTTCCTTCCAAACTTTAGAGTTCAAGCTCTTTGAATCATAATTCATAAACTTTACACCATCAGTTTTGCTTATGAAGTGTTTCTGAATTCTTTCTCACTTGTTTATTTCCATCTGTTTAACTGGTGACCATAAAACACACCAGTATTCGATTTTGCTTCTTATAAACACACTGAGCATTTTCATTATTAGCTTCCTGTATCTTGTGATGAAAGTTCCCTTAACTATACCACTCATTTATTGCCTTGAAACCACTATCTTATCAATGTGCTCCTTAAATTCCAGCTTTTCATTTATAGTTACCCCCACATCTTTAACACTTTCTCTGTTCTCAATCTTTTCCCCTGTGTGACTTTAGTAAGAACGCACGAATGTATTCTCAGTCGCTCCATGACTTAATTCCTCATATTTCTTCCTAATCTATCTATCTATCTATATCTCTGATGCCTGTTCCAATTGGAACTCCCTCAAAGGGATGGCCATGGAAACAGAATCTCCATAACTAAAGAACTCTAGTGCCGCTTCTTAGCCTTTAGTGCCTCACCCTTAACCGGCCACTGGCAGAGGGCAAGTCTAGTGCAGTGTTTGCAGAGGCTCCTACCTACTGTTCCTAATGACTACTTCTATCTAATGCTCCAACCTACTACTTCTATCAACTGCTCCTACCATTTTGATAAAGGCAGGGCTAGCGCATAGTGCCCATCACAGGAAAATCTAGAGTTACGGAGAATGAGCTGCATGAGTTAAGTGTTGTCAAGTGTTACAATGACTAGGAGAGATTGTATGTTTGTGGACAGAATGCCAGTAGTCCACATGTTAGTGAGACAGAAAGAAAAGACAGCTACCTAGGTCAGATGAGTGTAACTTGACAACCACTAAAGTGCTGGCTCACTAAGCAGATGTCACTAACTCTCTTGATACCCTAATGATTTCCATTATGTTATCTTCTGCCCATTTGTGGACCAAGTCTAAATCTCTTTTTAATTTCTCTTGCTCTTCAGTATTCACAGTCTAACTTATTCAAGTTACATCAGCAAAACATCTGACTTTTTACTCTCCCTTACATCCTTATCTACGTCTGAAATCTTCAGAGTAAGAACGTGAGTCTGAGTCAGGAGGACTTGGAGGAAGTGCAGTCCTTTAAGTACCTTAAGAGTGGACTAGGCAGCATATCAAATCATGAGGTGTCTAAGATGGCTAAGATCCTGGGTGCAATGAGGAATACGTGTGATATGATTGTGATGAAGTCCAATTGATATCAGTAAATTGCTATATTTTGTAATTTTGTACATCAATAAAAGGTATATCTACAAATTCTATTAACATTTGCAATGTAATTTGTGTTTTCCACTTTGTAAAACTATTCTTCATATAGGTTTCCAGTAACATTTATTACATTTTGGAGATTTTCTCTCCTATAGGAACATATCTCCCATTATATAAATTGGTAAGCAAGTGGAGAAAAGGGTACTGATTAAGACAGATTGATTTAAGAATGGTTTTCCAGCAACTAAACCATTTGTAAATCAAGGGATGGATGTAATTTAGTGTTGCTACTGTTGAGTCAAGGTGATGTGATGTGACTGAAGTCATCTGCATTTGACAGAACTTTCATACTGTGGTTTACTAGAGGTAATGGGAGGTCATGTGTAAAGATATTGAAGAGGGCTAAAAAAAAAAAATGTTCCCTTCAGAACTTTACTGCAATACTTTAGAGTCTTAGATGTGAACCCATTGTGAGTGATTCTGATTCTGTTTTGTCAACTGACGATAATACAGACTCAATAACACCTACAAATATATACAACTTATTTCCAGCCTCAGGAGTCCCTTCCATCTTCTACAGGGCTCCCACAGTGCTCAAGAAACCAGCTAGTCCACAGGGCAGGACCACAAGTCATAAAGTGTAATGATATTAGTGTGTCTAAGTGGGGAGAGTGCTGTGCATACAAGCAGTAAGAGTTCACTGTCTTCATTGTGGTACACGCAGCATGGGCATGAAAGGTCATGAGATAGGCTGAATTGGTGTTTGAAGTGTTGCAAGGATGGGTGGAGTCCATAGTGCAAACAAAAAAAGTGTAACTTCTGTATGTCTGGCAAGCAGGGTTTCAGATGGCTGTATGTCTGGTGGGGTGGCATTTAAGGTTGAGTTGGGAGGATGACTGTTTAATATTTGATGGATCATTTCAGTGCATCTGGTTTGTTAACAGTGTTGTGTCTGTTGGGGGTTGGTGAGTACAGGTTGCTTAAGTGTAAGGGAAAGGTAAGCTTTATATTTCTATTAGGGGGTTGGAGATAGTCATGAAGTAGTTTAAGTGAGATGAGTCTAGGGCTGTTCCAAAACACTGAGTGCCAACCATGTTCAAGTGGGATAGTATCAGGTGGATCTTTGTTTCATTGTGCAGTTGCTGAGCATATCTGGTTGCTAGGCAGCCAGTGATTATTCTGAGTATGTTATTTTGTGCGGTGTGAAGTTTTTGTTATATTTGTTTTTGAGAGGGTGGACAAACAGGCAGGTGGGACTTAGTTTACAGTGAAGTGAATGGAATGTTTGTTGAGGATACTAAGGGAATCTTTTTCTTGTCTAAATCTGGTACCAGTTAGTGTCCCCTTTATTGCTATCTGAAGATCATGCTTCTTTACCAGTCACATACAATCCACCCAGCCATTCTTTCATCTGAAATGGAGGCTCATTTTCTCATAGAAAACTAAGACGTTCTTTACACATGACCTTTCCCTGAAACTGAGCTGTCTCTCTTAGTTAGTTTCTTGTTTGCAAGAGCTAATCCATCTGCTTTCTGATTATCTTTTCCAGTACTTTGCAGACCACACTCAATCAGTAGACTGGTCTGTAGTTCAAAGTATCCTCCCAGTCTCCTATCTTGAAGATAAGTTTGATATTTGCCCACTTCCATTCCCCTGGGACTTTACCTTTCTCCAGCAACATCTTGAACAACATTTCATGTGGCGCTTCTAGTGCATCTGCAAACATCAACAGCACGCATGGAGAAATTCCAGAAGGACCGTTGGCCTTATATGGGTCAAGGCTCAAGACGAATTTATGGGAAAGCTCTGGATCGTTTTTTTTTACCTCGTCCACGATATTCCTTTTCAAAGTTTCTCTGTTCCTCCTTTCCTTATCCTGTAGTACTCGTTCCTTGGTCTCGTACACCTTACAAATGCTGGTTGGCTTGGGGTGTGACATACACCTTTTCCACAGCTCATCGCTAAGTTCGCTCGCTTTTTGACCTGTTTTCGTTGAACCTCACTTCATTCTTTACAAGTCTTCCCCCCCTCAGTGTATAGGAGTAAAGCTACCAGTGTTGTTACTCCTTCGTTAATGGGTTACGAAAAGGAGGAACATTTTGATTCTATCTCCCGAAAACCTTTCCTCGCGACTGTTTAACAGTATGGGAAGGATTGGTGGGATAGGGGGCAGTGACCCCACCCGTCTACTTGCGCCTAAAAATATTTTTATAATCTTTTCAAAACATTTTCCGAAACCGTTAGAGACAGAGGAAAACCTCAGACCATCGACGTCGATATAACATCATCTTCATACTAAGTATCTGCGCCAGTTTGCAGGTCACGTTCGTCGATTTTCTTGAATGAGGTTTACTTAACTGGGATGGATATTTGTCTTGTTGTAAAGTACGTGTTCATTCTCGGCATCGTGACGGTCTCTCCCGATATCTTTCGAGCAATGGAGGGCGGGCGTTCTGTTTGCTTAGTGATAATGAATATGGCATTTGTTTGTTTTCTTTCCATCTTTCATCCCCCTCACTCTTGGACAGATGTCGTCTTGAAGCTACACAGTCGGGCATGGCATCAGGAGCTTATGTAATGGTAGTTACTATCGACTTTGCTCTGGTTTCAAGCACGTGATGCCTTCCTACTACCGGACGTACTGCCAACAGTTCCTCTCTGTCGTGTCTCGATAGCTATTACCCGTCGTAGTGTCGCACCCCACCAGCGGACGTGACTGTACGTATGTTCCACCGTCATCTCTCCTGTTTTGCTGTAGTATTGTGTCACGATCCAACTCCTCTGTCACATGCTTGATCTCTTGTTATGTTTACTGTTTTCATTGAGTCCTCCGTTGTCTGTTCGGTGACTGCGCTGTCGTGACGGGTGAGGAGGTCCCGCCACCGCAGGCATCGTCACCGTACCCGCCTCGCCACCGCAGCACCGGCAGCGATGTGAGAGGCAGCGCCTGCTCCCTCGCAAGGAAAGAGGCGGCAGTAGTAGTGAGAGTGGTTCTGGGGACTGGCTACTTAATAGCAACGGGAGGACCAACACCTCGAGCTGGCTGGAAGATGGATGCGACCCATCCATCACCAACCGACATCCAATTAACAGGGTAACAATTGTGGATATGTTCCAATTGGGGATCCGTTTCGAACGGCGGTTTAATATCCGCGCCTCATCTTCGACGCCATCAATACAGCCAGCCTCAGAGAGCAGGTAATAACAACGACTCAAATTGACGCCACTAACGTTTCTTTGCTGTGGCCACTAACCACCCAGAGGCAATCG